>DWAL01000532.1:0-10587 GCA_018230405.1 Heliconius hortense
CAACTAACGTCGAAAGTTTCATAAGTTATTTATTACTTCTGTAAAAAGATTTTCACAAAGCACCTTGAGTTGAGTTTCGCCAGTCAACACGCAATGCCTCTAAAATTAAGCGGAAAGTGTGGAATGGAGTGTCTTAACACTAGGTTCCCTCTGCCTACCCAGCTGTGTGCGTGATACAGCGTGAAGCTGATTTTATTTTATGAACGTTTTCACATCCGTATATAACACAGAACAAGAAAAATATTTAAAATGGTATAAAAAATATATAGTTTCCACTATTTGTTTCCACATTACTTTACCTGACTTTAGGTTTATACGCTTCGGATTGCTCTGTTTGTATATCATTTTCAGCAGCGCCTTCAGGCATAATTATTTAAAATAATATAAGGGATTGTTGTGTCTAAATTAAATATGATGGATTATTAGGTATCAAATGTTGTCCGATAATAAATCGTAAAAGGCAATCGTTACTAAGTAACTAACAAATAAGTTTGATTTTAGTGTGCTTGCATGCAAATATCCTAAAAAAAGGTTTCTTATATTATAACAATTATATTTCTTTAGTCAGTACATCACGTAAATAAAGAAAATGGGTAGGAATTTCAAATTTTTCTTCAAAAATATGTCAATCAAACTGATTGTTTGATTGACATATTTTTGAATTGATTATTGTGAATGTTTAATACATTGCATGAGCAATGCAAGTTAAGTTCTTAATACATTTTCACAATAAATGACAGCTAGCCGTGTATTATAATAATAATATGAATAACAAAAATATCAATAATAAAACCTTCAGTACTCTACATTTATGAGTCTCTTCTACAAAAAAGTTCTATATTTATATAAATAGTTAAATAAAATCCACATGTCATTTAACATCCTATTTAAATGGGTTTAATTTCCTTCCTATTCCTTTTTCCTAACTCTACGTAAATATAATCTTCCTGTAAATATATAAAAAATGTTCAAAAGATGTTAATGATATAAAACATCTAATATTTTCCTGGTTTTGTTCACTTTTTTCGGACGTCGTACATTTTTAGTACTGAGAATCAACATTTATATTACATTCTATTAGAAATACGGTTTAATTTTATTTTCGCTTTAGTAAATTATATTTCTTTATTAGAAAATTATTATAATAATTATAATATAATATATTTATCTTTTTCATTGTACATTATTGTATTGTTTTTTTACATTAAATTCCTTTAAGCAAAATGAAATAATAAAACTGACAGTTTAATGATTACTTGACTGTCATACGTAAAATGGAACGCAGTAGGCGAGATCTATAGATCTGTCAAAACTAACAATGGCAGTGATTGCAAATAAATTGATAAGAAATATTTATTAGAAATGTTAACATCGCACGAAGTGTTTACTATTATACTTTCGTATATAAGATGTGAAATTTATTAGTAAACAAAATAATTCACAATGTAAGGCTATCCAGTTGTTTCTCTCATGTTTATTGTATAAATGATGACACATAAAGAGTTTATTATTGTGTTTGTGTATTGTAGGAATTACACCGGATCGCTGAGTCCGGTGGCAGAGAGATGGAACTCCTCATCGATAGATTTTGCCGAGATAACTATGGACAGGAACTTTGCACTGTTGCTAGTGTCCCTAATATCATCTATACTATGGGTAGTTTATATAACGTACTACAACAGTCGTGTCCTCGGCTATATACTAACAAGACTCATTAACAAATTTTATTTTCAAGATGAAAATTTTAAAATTGGTAAGTAGGACATTAAGTGCTTAAAGTGAAAATACCATAAGAATGTGAAAAAGGCTAAGATTTATCATTCAATACTTTACATCTTACAAGAACTTTACTCTAATTTAGAAAATAAAAAAATACCATTAAACATGATATATGAAACATTGTGATAATTAAGAATGCTAATTTACAAATTTATAAACTTACCTTTTATAAATTGCAATGTTGTTAATATATAATATTTATTCAACATTGTAGCCTTGTATCTATGTATATGTTGAAGGTTAAAGTATATTTTTATTTAATTTATACTGTGGGAATTTTCAAGTAAAGGTAATTAGGAAATAATATGTTTTTAAATTTATTGTGTGTTATATTATATATGTATAACACAATGACTTTCAATCTTTCAACTTGTTTCCTACCAAAGGAAATTACATTTAAAAATATTTTTATTTCCTTGCCTTGGTAAGAAGGCATAGTGCGACATTGAGTCCCACAACTCAACATAAAATGACTCAAGAATTGTATTTGAATATATTGCCATATGTTTACATTTGTCTTAATGTGAATGCCGTGTCTTAACATTAGTTTCCCAGGTTCCCTCTCCCTATTGTGCTATATGTGACTGTTACTATGTAAAACTAAAAAAATATTTGATTTCTTGGTATGGTGATACAAATTTTGGTACCAAATTTTGGCTTTTAGCATGTTCAGATGTGAAAAGTTGATGTCTTGTTTCATTCTACTAATTTAAATATATTTTTTTAAGATATATTAAAGATTCTCCATTCAAGATACATGAGATTACAGTCAGTTGCAATGCAATCATAGTTCCACAAATGAAATACATACTAATTAGATATCTACTGATAATGTCTTTGACTGACTGGCTGACTAGTTCATTAATCAATTGTAAAGAGGTCAACTAGTCAGCTGGGCCAATCACTTTTCATAGTTCATTACAGTGAAAGAGATGAGTAAAAATTTTATCATGTCAATAAAAGTTTATATATGAATTTTATTAATAACTGAGCAATTGGGGCAATGTTAATTTGGCTATGTTAAATACAAAAAAAACACAGTGGGGAAAGAAAGTGTCATCAGAAATAAGTTTACGTAAAAAAGGCTTGCCACTGTGTCATGCGACAACCTATAGCAGAGAACTGCTATTTAGGCAGTCTTTTAAATATTCTAAAAACCTCTCTCCTGCTAAGTGTTGGATATGTATGAAGATAGAAAAACATAGTTTAGAACTAATTTTATGCCAAAGTCATGTAATGGAAAAAAATATAATTTATGTTTTATTACAACTTATTATTTTTTTGCAGGGTCATTTACACTTAATGCTCTCTCAGGAAAAATCATGTTTCATGATATTGTTTACATCAACTATGATTACACACTTCGTATTCAAGATGGCTATCTTATATTTCGATGGTGGCGTTCATATGTACCTAAAGATGTTGCTGAAGGTAACTTTTGTTTAACAATAGATTCATATTCACAATAGACTTTTTTTTATAATATATCTTAATTTTTGTTTTAGATTTATCACACTCAGATACTCGTCTTTCTATAATGTTAAATGGATTTGAATTACATTTTTATAATCGATGCGATCTTTATGCTGAACTTGAAAAAATATTCTGTCTCGATCCTGTCATCAAGCAACAGCATGATGACGATGATTCAGCAGACCACGATAAAGCAATGAATGATGCGAACGAAAAACGACGAAGAGCTCAAGACACTGTCAGATCAGAGGCAGCTATGGCACGGACATGGCGCGATCTTATACCCGTCATTAAAATAGATATTTGCACTGGTCGTGTAGTATTTGGTAATCGTCTAGTGCCCACAACCTTGTCGATCAGTGTTGAAGAAGCTCACCTAATGTATAGTACGAAACCTCCCGCCTCAAGCTTGGATCATCTTATGCATTTTGTTAAAGCAAAAGCTGAAAATTGTAAAGTTATGTTAGCTCCTAGTCCAAATTATACAGCCATGGTTGATGAACCTCCAAGGTATATGGGAGAAGGTTTTGTTATCATGAGCTCTAACTACATTGAAGTTTACTTCTATATGGATGAACCAGGTCTAGTACCAGAACAACCTGTCTTACTTCAATTGGCTAATGGTGACGTAGTAGAATCTGCGCCACCGATATGGGGTGTGGATATTAAATGTGGCAAAGGAACAGATTTCAGCTATGGACCGTGGGCGGATCGACAGAGAGACCATCTATTCAAATTTTTTTTTCCACCAAACTATAAAAACTTAGAAGTTACCCCACAGCCAAAACCAGGAGATCGAAGACAGATGCAGTCGTTTGATATACGATTATCAACCCTAAACGAAGCCACAATAGATATTTTATTTACAAAAGTGAAAGAAACTAATGCTGTTCATATAAATATTGGTGCAGGTTCATACCTAGAAGTAACAATGCCGTGGATTGTACTGCAAGATGGCTACACAACGAAAATAACAGGTCAGTTGCTGCATTTGGAAGCAACTACAAGTCTTCAATATAGAAGCTTAGCAGAGAGTGAAACATTAGAATACACAGTGAAATGTCACTATCCATTAATATGGAACCATCATCAGTGTTGGCAGTTATCACTAACTGGATGTAAGGCGACAGCACACTTTGTGTACACTCATATAGATTTTTTCCAAGATCTCACAAACGATTGGTCAAGTAAAGCGCGTCCGGATATCCTTCATTTTGTACCATACACATGGAAAATATCTTTACTCCTAAAAGAGTGTGAAGTTGTAACAGTCAGCAATCAATACAACTGGATAGACTGTAGTTCAACTAATCAAGAAAACAATCACGTCGCGTTTTGCGGTGACTTACTCGACGTTTCCTTTGATTTGCCTTTCATCGATTTCCTACCCGACGTCATACCTCTAAAAATTTGGGTACAAGGGGAAGCTGTCGATATGAGCTTGTATTTGCCCGAAGTTAATACATCAAGATTATTGCTTTTATCTATTGATAAAAATATGAAGCTTGTCCCTTGCAGGCTAAAATCATCAAAATGGCGAAGGAAATGCGTAAAAACTCAAGGATGGGTGGACTGTTGGTCAGTCCCTATAGTGGCATTAAGTGTTAGATATAATTACCATCCAATACCTCCACTAGGACCGGAACCACAAGCAGACATTACAACTCCTGAAAAAGAAGAAATTTTACTTTCTCCAATGAGAATACCAAGAATGAGGAAGCAGCCACAAATAAACTGGGCATTAGATGGTAACAACTTTGATAGAACAACTTTAGCACCAGATAAAGTGAGTGTCGAACTTGAAGTAGGGCCTTCTATTCTCCTTGCATATGGAACTATCATTACAAGTTTTATGAATTTATTAGAAAACATATTTGGGGAAGACCAATCATTTACAGATATGCAAAAAAGCCCCAATGTTGAGACTTATTACTGGTCAGGTGAGGTGAATACGACCAAGTTGAACGATAGAAGTAGCATTAATCAGCATACTGAAATTTCAATTGATGATAACAGTGATACAAGTAAAGGACCTTTCGATCCACGTCGCTGCAGGCCTTTGGATGTTAATGTTTCCATCATTATTCATGATATTCAGGCACATTTAGTAAAAAATTGCAGTGAAAATGAGCCTCCGTGTCCTGTTGTTCTTATTGAAAGATTTGGGTTTGAAATGGACAAAAGTTTTAGAGAAACAAAATTACAGCTGCTCTTAAGTCCGTCAATATTAGTGTCTTCAAACAGCCCATCGCGATCAAATTCCAATGGCGTTAATACTTCAAATTCTCTTCAACAAGGTCACTTGATGCTTTCTTCGTTTCAACTAAGGGGCAATGGTTTCTTTAGTGATACTAATAGAACAGTTGAAGAAGAAACAATAGAGTATGCCTGGATGATGGAACTTCAGTTAGGGCAACTTACAGGTCGCTTAACTTTGCCCCAATTATATCAAATCATATCATCGTTAGAAACATTCTTACTTCTTATATGTGATAACGAAAATGAATTAACACCACCAAATACTGCCAAACAATGTCATCACGGGCTAAATAACGTGCTGTGTCCAGAAACTGATCTCACTCTCAAATATCGATGCCCAACGCCTAATGAAATAAAATACCGAATGATTCGGGTGGCTGTTGATCTCATCGATTTGTACATCGCGGACACGAATACAACCTTACAATCATGGATATCACCAATCAGATTGTCTTTTTGTAATTTACACGGATCTGGATTCGGTACTGGAATAACTGGATTATTACCTAATATAAAACTTGCTCTCTATACACAAACAAACATGCAAACAAACACACACCACCATTCCAGTGGAAGTAATGGCAGTCAGAACAAAGTACCTGAAAATGACAATTGGGTAGGCGTGGGTTCAATGTCCTTGGGCCCTCTGCTTATAGAAGCAGCCTCGTCATTACCTCAAAGTCCTCGAAATTTACATCTAGTACAACAGAAATTTTTAAAGTTGCATGATGAAAAGTTTAAAAGATTATGGTTTCTTTGGCCAAATGAAGGCAAAAGTACACAATGTGGTTGTACTGGTGGATGTGCTTTCTTTGGTTCTAATCGAAATGGTGCAAACTTTCTCAAACCTAGTCCTTCAGATTTGCACGAGGGCATTAATATAGCTATATTCAATGTCATAGAAACATCTCCTGGCGAATATGGTTACGGTCAAAGCTTACTTCATACTGGCCAGTTAGTGTTTCACACCCCGCCATATAATAGTTTGAATGTTTGCTTACAACCGACAAATGTGTCTACTTTGATACCGTCACCGTTACCACAAAATCTCAGTAAATCTCCGCAGAGCGTCGAAAGACGCAGCCTGACTAGAAGATTTTCTTACACCAGTATGAGTAAAGGAAGCAACAATGTTTTAGTATCGAGCACTAAAAGTGACGTTCCGTATGCACGCCTAGTAGACTCATCTGTCCCACTAGGAAGTTCAAAAATCGACAGTGACTCGAAACTTAATAAAACAATTTTAAGTATACCTCAAATGGAAAGTAGTGTGTCTGATTCAAAACTAGCGCTCAGTTGTGGAATTAAGGATAATACAAATGTTATCGTTAGAAAACCGGTGACATCAGAAAACGACCATTTCGTCGCACCCAAAGTTCCGCCAAGAAGCGTCGCTGTATCTGATTCGCACTACTCATTGAATTCTCAGCCGCATGTGGAAGAAGCTATAATACATGAAGTTCAGCGTACAATATCTATAACAAGTGAAAACCATTCGGAGGCGTTCTTTTCAGCAGACGAAGATATGTTCCCGAGTCGCTCATCAAGTTTGAAACACTCCTTTGGAAGCCGGCGCAGTAATCCAAAAGAACAACCATCTTACACTGTCGGCGATAGCAGCAATGAAAAATGGGTAAATATGATGCCAAGATCCGAAATGATAGATGGACCTGATACTATTAGCAATCTTAGTGCCGGTGTTCAACCAGATTCGGAGAGCGGATCAGTTTCGTCGAACTCATTCATATCCGCTATTTCTTCTCAAGAAGACATGACTCTTGTTAATTTACATATGCAAACCAATAAACCCATAGTAGATTCTCCCCTACTTATGTCTAGTTACATTAATAACTTACCTCAATATAGATGCTGTAATTGGACAACTTGTTCTTTGCCTACGGGCAGTGATGTATTCACGTTGCCTTTGTTTAGGAGAGCTGACGACGGGTCTTTAGTATATGTTGGACAAAAATATTTACCATGTTTTGAATTTACTGGAAAGGTGCAAACCTTAAAATTAATTTCAAAAAAAGATGGGCACTCTAGTCAAAATCAACACGGTCCATACTCAAATCTTACTCCACATTTCAATTCACAAATCAAGGCCCATCCGTATCCACAAGCGTGGTGGGACCTGCAACAAAATGTACAGGACAATCAAGAGAATACTACAGACAAAAGTTCAACTTCAACAGTTACCACGACGAGTGACACTAAAAATGGATTGTTCATAAAGTTGCGCGGTGAAATAGATGTTATGTTAACGCCGCTTGTTTTAGAAAGTACTCAAAAGTTTGTGGAATCTTTAACTCCAGTGTTAGCCAATATTCACCCTATAACGGTTATTAATCACTTACGTTTGCTTTGCATATCATCAGTAGAATCGTCAAATATACTTAAACAGAAGCAGTATGTACTAAATTGGCTTCCACAGATGCAAGCTCGTAACGAGTCTAGTATTATAATTGAAAAAGATGATAAATGCAAGCTGGCTACGATCCCACACTCCAATATTTACGAAGAGACGATCTGTGATCAATTCCAGGCCACAGTCACCGTACCTAAAGTAAATATAGTATTTGTGCAGTCATCTGTTGTCGAAGACATGATATCTTTCTCCGCTCTCGACAACATTCAAGATTTGACATGTGTATCTTTATTTGGAGTATCTGTGGAGAATATTGTGGCAAAATATACTAGTTCAAGGAAAACATTGGAGTCAGTACAATTATACTACCGGCCGACGCTTCGAGCTCTGGGCAGTAAAAAGTCATTTGGTATTATGAAGGGTCCTCGAGCACTGATTCAGTCTTCGGGGTCTGGTAGAAAACGAGGACCGGAAAAAGGTGAACCGGTGTACATAGAGACGTCACAACAGCAATGTGAAGATACTACAGTTGTCTTGAATATTGGTAAGTGCCAGTTATATATATTTTTTAATTTGATTGAATATTTATGCCTGGAAAAAATATATTACACAATTTTTACATGGGATGTAATACTGAAAAATAATACTTATTTAGAAAAGTTTCCTAAGTGTGGAATAATACTTTAAAAATGTTTTGAAAATGAAAATGAAAATTAAAATAAAACTTTGTTTTTATAGGTAAAGTCCACGGACAGTTGAGGAGGATACGTAATGAATCTTCACAGCTAAAGGACGCTACGATAACTGGTATACCTTGCCAGCACTCTAAAGTTTCGTTCAAATTTATTAGAGCTGATGCCTGTCCTAAAGGGTGTGATACTATGGTAACTAATATTTTTGACGATTTTTCAAAACATGTTACAAGTAATTAAAAATATTTACTTTATTATAATTTTTTTCAGGGCTGTCAAAATGGAACAGCAGAAGGACAAAAAGAGAATTCTATTGGTTACATTATGTTTGAATGTGGCGTTGAAGGAGTATCAATTAAAGTGTCTAAACATTCTCAATCTCACAAAACTAATGAAGAGAAAAAGTCAGTACGAACTGATAGTGAAAGTTGCAGAGAATCAGTAAAGTCAGCTGAAGAATTGAAGCCGGATAAAGAAAAAACTAAGGGTATTCGGACTTCTGGAATTGAAGAATTGTTTAGAAAAAAGGAATCTAGTTCAAAGCCTAGTACTCCTAACTTGGGTAATGCTCAGCCTCCGCCTGTTCCACCTGAAGCTACAACTCCAGGACCTGATGAACCTTCTAACGATAGCTCTGCGACAGTGGTACCTGTAAAAGATAGTGGAAACACCTCATCTTGTTCAATCGACTTAAAGGTTGTTTGGTTTAATTTCGCTGCTCCACCTAGGACTCCTATTACGAAGAAAATTGATTACACCAGGTATTTTTCCATTGTAACAGTTTAGACAATAAATGTAACTTCACTATAGCAAAGTAGGTTAATTTTTAGATATATACATAAATTTTTCATTGATATTTTTATGTACGTGTTTTTTTTTTGTATTTTACATTTTTATCACCAAAACCTCTCTGCGTATCAGTCGATATAAAGATGAATCTTAAGCTAAACAAAATGATTATTGATAACCTTTGCCAGGCTAGACTGGAACCTTCTTAGCACGGCGTCCCCTGCCATCAACGCTTGGATGAATCCTTGCAACCGCCTCGGCATCCGAGTGGTGGCGCTGTACAGAGCGCGGGCGCGCCGCCTCGCCGCCACCGCCGCCAGCCTCATGGCCTCCGCGCTCGATAGAGCACCCAATCATACTCTGCCTAAGGTGAGCCTATAGATTATATTTTATTGCATTAAAAATTATTGCAAATTGATACAATTATTGAAGGAAGCTCGATTTATATGTTTGACGTCATGTCAACAGGTGGGGAAAATGCTGAAGATAAATTAAGTCAATGACATCAAATATACATTATACATTACTTCACGATTAAAAACTTTGTACCCAAAACATGGGTGCTGCACAGCCCTAAAGTTAACAAAATTAAGTGTGATAAACGTAGAAATATACAAAAAATCAAACCTTGCGTAAGATGAAACTGCTTTAACAAGCCTAATCTTAAGAACTTTCGTACAACATTTTCACCATTTTCAGAGCCGCTACGGCCGTCATACTCCCATGGCAAAACAACTTCGTGAAGAGCCGTCACTACAATTATGCGCGGTTCTACTCCGCTACGCGTTGCAGGCGGACGCGGCCGCCGTGCAGGCGGACCTTGCCGAGAGACACTTGCCCTCGCTCTCTACATTAAGACAGGTGGGCATTGTTACACGAAGTATGCGTCAGCGTGTGCATATATGCATACGTGCGTGCGTTTGTTAATAATGAATTTTGATGTTAAGATATTTATTAATAATCAAACCTGTAATGGTATAAGACCTTAAGAACCACACATAGTAAATAGACTTAAACGATCCATCACTTCTTAGGCGTCATTTCATATAAAATTTTGAAAATATTTTCAAGTCGATGTTTTAGTTAAATTTGAAAATTCGATACGATAACATTTTGTTTATTATTTAATATTTTTTCTTTATTTATGATCATTAAATAATAATTATAGTATATAAAAATTAAATTAGCTTCACGCTTTATCCCGCACACAGCAGGGTAGGCAGAGGG
>DWAL01000533.1:0-10586 GCA_018230405.1 Heliconius hortense
TGCGTGCGTAATGTAGTGTTCACTTTAGCTTACATTTAGAAGTCCCATAAGGCGCTAAGACGGACCGCTAGCCCAGTGTGGTCACCACAGCCGCCTCCCTCGCCCGTAACGTGTGACGTTGTCTATCGCGCCTCGCGTAATGAGCTTACCGAGCGCGGCCTGTTGTTACTGCGTTATACACGTCGAGGCACTTCCTTCGTAGATATTTCTCAGTTCTTTCAAGTGCAATATGATAACATCGACTCTGTAGTATGTAGCATTTTAGATCTGGTACGGATATAAAATTATTTTGGATTATCCGCTAGCTTTGTATAGTTTCGGTAATTTACTTTAGAGACATTTATTTTTTAAAGAATCTATTAGTGACAGCTGTTTTATGTATATCAATATTTGTTGTTCTTCAATTAAGAAAATAAAAGAAAATAAATCAAAATTTCAAGCAAAATTGAAATCCACTCAATAAGCTCTTAAATTGTGGCCCGATCCGAGATTATAACACACTTATATCGGATACGGTTGCGATGCTCCATAATAGTGATGCAGGGGCAGGGAGCATTATATATTGAAGAAAAACATAGAAATATTACTAATCATGTACATTATACTTTGATTTTATGAAGAGAAATCATTGAAACTTAGTTGCATCTTTAATTGTTATCACTTAAGATAATTAACAGTTGATTTAAAGCGAAAATTCATATAAATGTATGTAGAAAGTTATTTGTTTATTAGTTATTTTTAACTAGTATAAGCTAATAATATGCTGTTTTTGAATTAGGACTGACTCATCTGTTGGTAAAAAAGCCGCGGATATGAAAGTGCCTTTGAGTAATATTTAATCAATATAGTATATAACATTACTATATACTACTAGTGTACACATATAGGAAATAGTTATTTGTTGATTGACATTTATTTAATTGTTAAAAAATACTAATTTTGTAGCATTTTATACTATATTCTGTTTGAAAAATATGTATTAAAACATTCATTATACTTATAGATTACTTATCGACTTGTGATTCTTTATTTTAAGTTAATGTAAATAATTACTTGATTGTGATATTCGAACGGTTTTTGTCGACCGCCGCACTCTCCTTTATTGTAGTGTTAGTATGAAGAGACATTATACCCTCAGAATTAATGTGAAATAACCCACAAATTAGATTTGTTTTGAGAATTTTTATCGTCTTATTTTTTCTAATAAGCTTTTTAAGCAGATTTGGTAAAGAATTTTAAGTGATTTAGATTCTAATGGTATGCATATTGCATCATGCACAGCAGACTCTTTAAATTATCTAATATTATAAAAAATATGTATAATCCGTAGATATGCGAGTTAATTAATTTAAATGTAAGTTCTGTTGCTCATATGTAAGTTGCTTATATATCCACACTCAATGACATTTATATGTGTAAAGGATATAAGAGCACCAGCTGTCTTAGATATTGAATTTTTTAAAATATAAATTGATGTTTGGTCATAGTATCAATTTAGTGAAATGAAAGTAGTGCATTTCAATTTAAAAAAAAAAGAAATCACCTTAGGTAAAATTTTTCCTACAAAATATGCTTGTAAGCTTCTAAGCAATAGCAATCGAGGTCCAAATATTCTACGCAGAAGCTACTTTTTTATATGTATATGTAATTCTTCGAGTTCCTTATTTTATACATTTTTACCCAAAAACATAAATTGTCAAGTTATTGATCTTAATTTAATCTCCCGTTATATTGTACTGGCCTAAGTTGGTTGTATGTACGTGTGTATACATGTGAGTGTGTTTGTTTGCACTTACGTACACGTGTGTGTGTACGTGTGTGCGTGCGGTCTCAGAGACGCGCACTTGGTTAAGTTTTAAGTGAAGGTGATTTACTAGTTGTGAAGCGTGCACCGGACGTACGCTTATTTTCCTATCATTTTATATAATTTAATTTATATATACATAAAATGTTAGCTCAGACGGTGACAGTGTTAGGTAGAGAGAGGGTAGACGCTAACGATGTGAACGAATCCAATAATCTGTGACGACTAAAATATAATGGTAGTCTAAGATAACTCCACAGTATATTGTATCAGCCACGTGGGGTGCGGGACCCGAGGTGCACTCTGGTGCACCGGTTTGAGGTCGTGACCTATTTGTCCCAGTCAGATATTGTGAATATTTTTTATGCCTTAACTACATAGATTTAAAGAATATAGTATATTATTCAGAAGAATAGTTTGAGGGTCAGTAGAATATTAGGAGGTAAATGACATACCTATGTTTTAAGGGAAACCTCTTAAAAATCGTGTCATTTGTTGTTGTCTCTAATAAACTAAAAATAGTGCGTTGACTTACTTCGTATAGTATTAAAAGCGAATCATATTAATATATGAAACATTGATTTGACAAGTACGTTATTGAAAACTTCCTTCTTTATTTGGAATTACAAATTGTATCAATTGTTATCAATATTTGCATTTAAGTGTGTACAAGAGGACGTGATGTAGACCGTCGTCACGTGTCTCTTCAAATGACCGTTTACTTATCCTATATCTAATTGACGAAGTCGCTCGACATTATGTTTAATTCCATCGAACTGATTCCTGTAATTAAAACTAAATGATACTAGACTTGTTGTCGGCCTCGACCCTTTGTTATACCGATGTAAAGATGTTGAAGCTCCAAAAGCGACCCAGCACCGGTCCTCAGCACCGCTCGTTGTCTACTCGTGTGCGTGAAAGGAATTGTAACACATTGCTCTAATAAAATGTTGATCTAAAATATTCGTTTTGTTGTGTTATAGACACTGACCATATTTTTAAGTACATATTAAATAAATTAGCTTCACGCTGTTTCCCGTACATAGCAGAGTAGGCAGAAGGAGACACTCCGTTTCCCAGTTTTCGCCGAATTTTGAGGCATTAAGTGCTGAGTGGCGGAACTCAATGCGGGGTTTTGTCGCGCCTTGGTGCAAGACCGAAGAAATTAAAATATCAATAATACCAATTCGTTCTCCCGAGTGCGGATCGAACCCACAATATTATGGTATTTTTCTTAAGTACATGTACAAAGATATAATATATAAAAATGAAAACATCTAACCAAGAATCCCTAGTCTTCTATCTATACTACAATAATACATTAAAAGAGAGTGAGCGTAGTATAAAGACACTCCACTTTCCGCCGAATTCTGGAGGCATTTCGAGTTTAGTGGCAGAACTCAATACAGCGCTTTAGCTAGCAGGCCTAGACAGGATCTAAGCTATATTTGATTGGGAATTCTTCTACATCTGAATGTAGGTATTTTCATTTCAGGAGTTGACAATCAATCAAACAGTAACTTTTATTGAATGTTTTTAAATCTGATCGCGGTATCAGTTACTATAATACACTATTTCTCGATGAACGTTGCATGCATATATATAATTGAAATCGGTTGGCGAGATATCGAGTTGTTCGTTCAATTGTCTCATTGTGTTTATTTGGTAATAACATTGTCAGAAAGTCAAAAGTTCTGAGGTACTTGATAAACTCCTCCTTTTACAGAAGTCGGTTAAGTAGAGTATTTAAATTTTTCTTTAGTGAATAATTTTTATATACCTTGTTTTTTTTTCGTAGGTAGTTAATGCGACGGTTGTTAGTTCGATTCTCGCTCGGTAACAAGACAAAGCGCGCATTACGACTTATAACCAACAATTTTTCCTAAATACATTTAACTTATCAATATACATCCATCTCTATAGAATCTAAACATATAAATGAAACGGAAGTGTCTGTCTGTTTCGAATGCATATAGTTATTGTACTAAAATATAAATATAATTTTATAAATTTTGTTTTTCTGATTGTCTGGCCTAATATCCAGAACAGCTGAACTGATTTTTATGGGACTTTCAGTTACCGATATAAGGTGTTGTGGTGCAACATATAGGCCAGTTGTATCCCGAAATTCCGGGGAAATAGAAATTTACGTAGGAGAAACCACGTTTGCCGACCGCGCGTATTAAATAAACACACGACAATTTTGCAATTAATACTGATAATAAATCTGCAGAAGAGAAACGACTTTTCTGTAACTGAAAATATTTAAAAAAATGCCAGGATTTTAAAGGATATCTAACAGAACCAATTTCCACCTTTTTTGAAATATTTGGTCTGTAGATACTGTAGAAACAGATAATTATGTGATTAGGTAAGTATCGCGTACAAATTATGTAAATAGTATGTAAGTACTAAAGAATTGTTCCAATAGTGGTTCGAATATGGGAATAATAAAACGAGCAGCGTCACGTTCTAATTATTATATTAATTTTTTTGGAAAAGAAATATAGCAGTATTTTTTTATAAATATTTGAAAAATTAGTGCAGCGTCATTTATTTACCGAGAAAATTAAGGTAAGTGCTTTTATTTTGTAACGATTTTAGTATTTATTTGTTATTTAGAATTATTTCAGATGATTTGTAATAAAAAAATATTTTTTTCTATTTTGCTTTCTGATAAATAACAAAAATTATATGGTGGTTAGTTTACTAACCACTGTGGCCATAGAAGGTTTAATTTTATTCATATTGTAAATGTAATCATATGTTACTTTTTCAGAATGCCGAATGTATTTTTCAGTGTGCTAAATGATTGTGACGTGCTAGGTTTTCTTCTAAAAGATATCAGAGAGTGTTCGCCAAGTGGGACCAGGTGATAACGCAATTTTGGACCGCAGACTGTAGTGGTACTCGGCGACCTCTTTCCAAACACTATTGATGAAAGAGTTGATGATAAATTTGATGATAATATGATAAATTAATGAAAACATTGGCAATTTCAGCTAGCACATCAAGTAGTCAAGAGCCTACTAGTGCTATAGAGTTCAGTTTAATCAAATGAGTATACGGGAAAGATGGTGGTGGTGTGTAATATAATATATTTACAGAATGCCACGCTGACCCAGCCATTTGGTATGATTTATTCGCAGAAACTTTTTGAAACTTTTCTTTACTATCTAGAGAACTGGAGTAAGAGTACTGTCTAGAATTAAATCAATTGGATCCCAAAACTTTCGCATAAATATTAAGCAAGGGATCTTGACACTAGCAACAATGCCAAACTACAAGCCAAGTTTTTTATATTATCTCAATATCTCTGAATTTTCTTCTCCAATATTAGCCTCAGTTCCAACCAAATCACGTACAGAAAGCAATTTGCACCAGCAGGATTGATTTACTTGAAGAAAATACGCAAAATGCAGCATTACAAGAAGACCAACATACTCTAGATGACAATAAAGTACCAGTACAATATCTGTTTCTATCCGCAAAGACAAGAAATAGTTTTTAGATGCTTATAAGATATATTTTTCACAGTCTTTAAATAAAATTTCATATTTATTTTTATTATATTTTGTACCGACCGACCGACGGTTAGCAAACTAACCAAATTATTCCTCGAAAGCTTTATGCATTACTTTTGTATAACATGTTTCTTCTCAATAATTCATCAGTATTTAATATAAACATGCATTTTTTTTATTTAAAAAGTCTTTCATATAAAAAAATGTGGCTGCTAGAGATGTCCTAAAACTAGTATACGATAATAAACAGATATATTCCATAGTGTGTGTGTTGCTAGTGACACTCGTTGCGATCATCAGCACCAATAGGTCATTCCTTTGTACATCAAACTGTACCATAAAAGTTTCAAGCAGTTATATTGTATTGGACTAATTACACTCAGTATAACTTTCTCAACGGATTTTTTTCTTATTTGTTCCAAATCAATGTTCATATATGACTTGCTATGAGATTTTTGTCTCCTTTTTTTTGGCATTCATATGCACATAGAATATATATAATGAAGTGAAGAACTTTTTATTAATACTATAACTGCAACCATCACAATATTTTTTGGGAATTTAAGTTTAAATATCATAATAATGACACAGGAATGTATCTTACACACAGCGTATCTCCTTCATATGTATATGCGTTTAGCCACACAACGCTGTGCGCTCATTACAACTATCACTAAGCACAGTGCACTCAACCCATGGACATATTTTCTCAGCTCGTAATGTTGTTCTATCAACTCTTTTGGATAGTTCAAGACATATTAGCTTAGTAAATATGAAAGCTTTTACTCCCTAAGACTATACCAAAAAAAAATAGAACAATCGGCTCAGTAAAGACGATACTAAGACGAATCGTCGTTACTGAGCCAGCGGCTCCACATTTCGTTCTACACATGTTCTTTGATTTTCGCGATTATTACACATTTTGATTGAAACTATTTTAACCGGATTAGTGTGGTGGGCTCTCTGAATCAAAGAGAGAGGGTGGTGGTGAGATTCACCATTGAGGTATCTATTGGTGTGTGTGACTTATGTGTGACCTACAAATGGCCGCTCATATTTTTTCCTTTATTCGTCAAAATTTCATAACTGTAGATCAACGGGAGGTACCCTATAGACGATAATTACGCGACGAATTTCAAAAGAGAGGAGCAAAAACGATGTACAAATGCTAAACTTTTGACTGCGTTGACTTAGAACCTAGAATTTAACCGTACTGTTTCAAATAATACAAATATAAATTTTAAATTTATTATTATCTAAATATTCAAACTGTACAAACAATATGCTCTTACTTTTATAGCAGCTAGCGCACCTGACACGTGAGTGGACCATGCAAATAAAACAATATATATTAAAAGATGCTTACTTAAAGTACATTACAATAAAATTATATATAATAGGAAAAAAAATACACTTCCTACATAAAGATATTCCTTTGATCGTGATAAGACTCCACGCGCTGCGCTCTTACTATAAGTTTCCTATCAAATTATTTATACAATGTTATGATAATCCACACACTACAGGTACATGCCGTTGACGAGGTAGTCGGCGTCGAGCGCGAGGCGCGGGTGCGCGCGGCGGCGGCGGCGGGCTGCGCGCGCGCGGCACGCCAGCAGCGCGCCCAGCGCCGCCGTCATCGTGGTGCCTGGGGCGGTGCACACAAATACTACTATAAGTTTATAGAATTCTTAGTTTCATTACTGCCTATTATTTATTTTATCATTCTTTTATCTATATTTTTTACTCATTATACTTATTTTGGACCTATTATGCACCTATATTTAACTCTAATAAGAATAACACTTAATTAGTTCATTGTAAGCTTTTACGATACTTAAGCTCGTCTAAGACAAAATAGTTCAATATCGTACTTAATTATATATTTTCAACACAAAAACTTTACACCATAATTAATAAATCTTCCCTTTTTATCACGGTACAAATGTCATAAATAATAAAAGCGTGTTACATTTTGTTGGTATAATTAAGAACATTCAGCACCTTCTTCTCCTCCCGCTATCAAAATGTCACACGCTTTTTTATTTACGAAATTATTACTGTGACAAAAACGGGAAGATTTATTAATTAAGGTGTAATGTTACGTTATTTTTAACATTTTTATTAACATTTAATAAAAGCTTGTCTTTTTCTTTGTTATTTTTATTTTTTTAGTATTTTTAATTCGAGATTTTCACTAGTTATATTCACTAGTTAGCAAGACGAATCAAACGAGTTTAAACTCGATTGGGCTGCGTCGACTGATTACGTAGTTCCTATGGCCACCTTCCAGCTCCATCATCAGACCCTGGTTGGCATATAGTATCAAAGTACTCGTCAAGACGAGATCGAATCGAATCGACGAATCAAACGAGATCAAACTCGAAGGGGTGGTGTCGTTTAATTACGTAATTCCTATGGCCACCTTCCAGCTTCATCATCAAATCAGCTCTATGTCATAATAATATCGCATTGTCATCCGATTTATACATGCATGCAAAATTTCAGGTCAATCGGAAACCAGGAAGTGGATCCAATTTAACTTGCAAGATTTGATTACAGACAGACAACGGGAAACGTGAAAGTTAATAATGAAAGCTTGTAAAAATAAACTATCACTTACAATTAATTATACATACATATGTACATAATTTAACAACACACACACAGTACACAGTTATATCAACTGTGCTGTAAAGGAGTGGTTGTAGATGTTGCTCTTATGTACGAGCATAAGTGATTCATACGAGAGTCCCAATATTGATCTTGCCGAGTTACCGAGTACGAGCAGCATGACGGCGGCGGGAGGGTGCTCGCTGAGCCCGTCGCGCTCGTCGGGCGGCCAGCGCTCGCGCGCCACCACCGCCTGCGCCTGCGCCGCCGTGCTCGACGCCGCACCGGCACCGGCGGCGTTTGATGTGCTCGAACTTTTGGCTGATGGTATACTCTTAAAAAAATACCATAATATACTATTAAGAAATTATTTTTTTCAATAAAAAACATCATTAAGCAACTAATATTCAGCAATATTACGCACAGAATTAATATAATATAACAATTATTCATATAATGCTACAAATATTTTATTCAAATATGCATAACAGGATGAGTACTTACAATATCTTTTAAAACTTTCTTTTTTGTAGTATTTTCTGTTATTAAAAGTATCTTCTCCTCTCTCTGGTCGATGGTGTTGTCCACCAGAGGCGCGTGGGGCACAAGGGGCGCGCGCGGCGGCTCCGTAGGGAGCTCCAGCATCTTGCTCTTTGTCATCAACTCAAAGCCCTTCTTGGGACTATCTCTCAATGTCTGCTGTTGGCTAGAGTATACCATGGGCAGCTCTGGCATCGTTTTAGGTGGAAGATACACGGGCATTTCCTGAAAAAAGCTCATCTATTTTATATAAGAAAAGGAATGGATACTATAGTAAGTAACTTTATCTAGTTCCTTACTGGTTCCGGTCGCGGCTGAGGCACTGGCCAGGAGCGACGAGACTCTACGTCAGGCCAATCCAGTCTCCCATACGCATTCCAACCTTCCATGCCATCTGCAGCTTAGAATATTAATGCTTAAAACAAGGTGTTTAGTTCTGGTGCTCATTGTAATCATCATCAATAATCATTTTATAATTTATAATGATTATTGATGATGATTATATGTTCTAAGGAAAATTAAAAAGAAAGGTTATCTAGCGACAATAAAAAAAAAGAAATATAAAAATATCTGCTTAATAAAAGAGAAAATGTTACCCACCTGGTTGTGACGGCGGGGGTTGCCAAGCGCGATGCGGCCACGGCGCGTTGGGCGCGGGCGCCTCGAAGGCGCTCTCCTGCAGCAACCCGCCCTTGTGGCTGAAGATGTGCGACGCGCTGAGGCCGTCACCATTCACTGTAAATAATGTATATATTGTATTTTTAAATACTTAGTTATTATTTATTGACTTACGTACTTGCCGTTTAAGCCTACCTGTGTTGTACCTGTGTTGCGGTTGCGCCTGGGTGAGGCGATGGGGCCAAATATCAGCGCCGTCCACTAAAACGTCGTTACTCACGGCTACTACAGGTCCAATAGATTCTTCATTACTGTCTAGGACTTGCGCCTGCTAAAGTAAACGTAAAATCAAATTGATAATAAGTAGATTTATGTTGAGAATATGAAAAAAACAGCTCCATGTTTTGCCTTCTAAGCAACCCTACTGAAGGAAAAACATGGAGACAGAGAGAAGAGCGTTCCCCACCCTTTGTTCCATTGCGTTTACATCATCGTCAGTTACCTGTGGTAAAGGCGGCGAAGAAGCAGGCTTCGTCACAGGAGGTGTATGTGGCGCGTGGGGCGCGTGGGGCACGTGGGGCACGTGGGGCGATTGAGGCGCAAGGGGCGCGGGGCAGCCCAGCTCGGGTGCCTCGTCGCTGCCGTCCGCGCACTGCGGCACGCCGTCGCACGCGTTGTACACGGCGATGCACTCCCCGCCGCGCTTGCACTCGAACTGATAGCGGCTGCAGCGCCCTGCTTCAAACGGCCTCTACATGCTTATTATGTACATTTGCACGCACGGACCGCACACGCAGGCCTGAGACCACGGAGAGTTTTAGTACTTTTAGTATTACCTCTTTATTATTGCAATTCTATACGTAGGTACTTATTATTTTAATCTGTTGTTTTTGACCCTGCTCGTCATACTTTTTAACAATATTAACAAATAGATACATAATTATATCAAAATAACGTTTCCTGAAGCTGAACTCTAACTTGTAAATGCGATCTATTATTTTTATTAATTTAAACTTTAAATAAGTGTTTGTTGTTAAGATTTATTGGTTTACTGATTGTAAAATTCTTTTATTTATTTTTAGGGTTCCGTATCTCTTAAGAAAAAAAGGAACCCTTATAAAATCACTTTCCGTCCGTCTGTCTGTCTATCTGTCTTTTAAGAGCTTTTATATCAGGAACGTTTAAAGATATCGAGTCGAAGTTCAGACTTATCGCAAAAAACAGAAATAGAAATTAATAGGATACTTTCGGTTGACCTAGAATTACGAAATTTGGCAGATTTTTTTTTTTATGGAAAAGGACAAGGCAAACGATCGTCGAGAGTCGCTACAGGAGCTACAGGTGCGTTGCCGCCTTTTAAAGGTATCCATGTCATATCGACCTGGAAACAATGCCGCGAGTAGGCCATTCCACAGTTCCGTGGCGCATGGAAGGAAGTTCCTACGAAACCGCACAGTAGTGAATTGCTACGTATCCAGGTGGTGCGG
>DWAL01000534.1:0-10585 GCA_018230405.1 Heliconius hortense
GGGATCGAACCCACAACCAGTTGATTTTACAGTCACACTTCGTGCCCCTGCGCCACGACTGGCCTCTAATAATATAAATGTATATAAACTTAAATATTTTATTTCAATATCTATATACTTGTAGTGGGTGCATTAAATTATTCAGACAGCAATCAGTGTATCTGGTGTTAGATATCGGAGTTATATTGGAACGGTCGACGAAAAATTGGGGTTCATTATTTATTAAAGTTTACGAATACCGATCGCCGGAGCTAAGTTTATACGTCTAGTTAAAAATTCAAAGCGCGTAGTGACTATCTGTTGATAGCTAAAGAGATTTAGTATCGATTTTAGGTTTAAATTTGGATATTTATAACGTGCCTCAAGAGGTAAAAAAAATCATATTAATTTAATATTTAATTTCGTTTCAAAACTGCGCCCTTATTTGAAGAGCATATTTCTACGTCTTGTTTAGAAAATGCAATTCTTAATAAAGTCATTCCGTATAAGTGTAATGTAAAGTGGTTGTTGTAAATATGTTGTCTTTTATTAAAGTAGGTTAGAGAGATATAAAACTTCATATGATTCATTTCAGACTTTTAAAAGAACAAATTTGTTTACAATCAACTGTGTTCACTAACTTTTCAATTACTGACGAAGACAGTTTCTTTAATAATATAATAATTATTAAAGAAAAATACGCTTTCTATGTTAATAAAAAAAATTGATAACAATTTGATGAACACAAACTCGAAATGTTTTCTAAAAGGCAAGGTTTCCTAGGCCATCTTCCAATTCATTCATCAGGCCATATCGATACTATAATATTGTATTGTCATCTAATCTACTGAGGCCAGTCGTGATGCTGGTGCATAAGCAGTAACTGTAACCACGACAAGTTGTTGATTTTGATCCCCACTCGAGAAAGTAACTTATTTTATATTTTCATTTCTTCGGTTTTTCGGGGGAAAGTGAGGAGTGGAGTGTCTTAACACTATGCTCCCTCTGCCTCTCCTTCTACTCGCGGGATACAACGTGAAGCTGAAAAAAAAATCTAATTGCCAAAGTAAAGTGTCATGACGATACAACAATAAGAAATGTGTGTAATTCAGATTTTTAGATTTTATTACATAGTTTGTTACATTTCGACTTTATAAAAACGTTTTAATTTTTTTACACGTGTATCTAGTTAATTCTTATCTACATACAAAAGATGAATGGTGAAACCGCAAGAAGTGTAAGGTAAATATTAATTAGACTATTTCGGGAACACGGCCTAATGAAGGCGGGGCCACAGGGTACGGTAAACATTTTTAATCTGTGGCGCATTTCATAATTCCAGGCAGCAGACGAAGTCGCTTTTGTTTTTCTTAGAGAGAAATATTTTTTTCGTTAAATTTACATTTGTTTAGTTAAGCGCGTCGGTAGCAGACAGCCGCAGTGTCTTTATGGTTCACTTCTCAGTCATTAGATCCACATTTGATTTGTGGAGGTAAATACTTTTTTTTTGTGTTTTAGTTGCATGGTTGGTTTTCAAATTTTTGACTTTTTGTTATGAATTTCAACCTGTATCATCATCTAGCAGTAAAGGCTAGTGCCAGCACACTCTTATTTGATCCAGTTCCAATGGGAATCGAACCCACAACTATCGCCTTTACAGTCAGACGCAAATTTATTTGCAATGACAGTAAATTATTCATTATTAATAATAGCAGAATAAATTTTCCTACTTAAGACTAACATTCTGTACGCAACCATACCATACTTTCACACCTCGCCAAGAAGTCTTGATTACAAAGTTTTTTGTTCAGCTCTTGTCTGAGTGAGATTTTATTTATTATCTACTCAATAGATAAAACAAATGATTGATTTTCATATCTATATTTTTATTTAATTATAATTTTTTACTTAAATGGGGAACAAGAGTGTCTTATCACTAGGTTTCCTCTGCCTACCCTGCTGCTTCATTTTTTATTTATATTTACTCGTACTAGGTATATACCTAGTCTTCTTGTTGTTAATTAAAATTATTTTTGATAATCTGTCTTAATATCTACCATAAAATATGTTTAATAAAGCATAATAATGATATAATAATAATTAAATATCGTATTTAATATACCAAATAATTATAATACATTGCTATATTCAAAAAAATCTAACTAAATCAGCTTCATGCTGTATCCCGCACATAGCAGGGTAGGCAGAGGGAACCCAGTTTTAAGACACTCCGTTCCCCACTCTCCGCCGAGTTCTGTAGACATTGCGTGTTGAAAGGCGGAACTCAACGCCACGCTTTGCCTCGACACCAGAGTGAAGAAATGAAAATATAAATAAATATTTCATTTTCTCGAGTGGAGATCGAACCCAGAACCAGTCGATTTTACAGTCACACATCGTGCCCACGCCACGACTGGCCTTTCTAGTATTACTATATTTCATTAGTTTTGTTAAATAGTTTAAATAACTTTTTTACGATTTGCAACGTCCAAAAATACATTCGAACATTCTTTTTGAGAAGTGAATAGTTAAGGAACATGCTAGAACGCTATATATTAGGGAACGTCAAGTAATAGCGTGATTTGTAACAGTGTTGTAGATGTCTCGAGTCATTGCTCACCAGTTACTTTAACACCGTGGACAAGATTTTCCTGAATATTTTAACATAAAGTATTTTCAAACTTTGTACTGAACAAGTTTTAACTTCGCCGACTTGAAACGCTTAGAAATATGATAAGACAAAAGAGTTTAAGCAAAATATCTTGTAATATTTAACGCGGAGCTTATCCCTACTTCATTATTGGATATTACCTATATTGTTTTTATAAAAAATTATAGAAAATTTAAGTTATAATAAATCGTGTTCCAGAAAGACAGCGCCAATCGGGGCCCAGAAAGACTCTACAATATTTTAATAATTGTCTATTCCTCGTGCTGGTTATAGAGAACGCGGCTTTACTCCCTCCACTTAACAAGCGTTGTGTCGAAGTTGAGTAAAAATAAGAGGGGAGAACGGAATGTTTGGGCACTGAGTTATCTCTATTTCTCTCTCTCTAAACACTAACAAATACAAAAAAAGCGTAGACCAACAAAAAAAAAAGAACTGTTATATCGCATGCCACATTTTCTAATGACAAATGAAAGTTATTGTATAAATAAGCGTTCACTCCATACATTAGTCGCTCCTAAATATCCCACAAATTTTCTTTGTATCGACAGAGTACCCACACAATCGTCACGATAACAATCTGTCCCACCTTGTGGCCATTAAGGGTCAGGCGATGGCCAGATAAGAGGCAATTTATGCACTGCATACTTGGACTACAATTTCCTTGTATTTACATCTACAATCAGGCCAGTCGTGGCGCAGGGGCACGAAGTGTGACTGTGAAATCGACTGGTTGTGGGTTCGATCTTTACTCGAGGAGATGAAATATTTCTTTAAATTTATATTTCCATTTCTTCGCTCCGGTGTCGAGGCAAAGCGCGGCGTTGAGTTCTGCCACTCAACACGCAATGCCTCCAAAGTTCGGCGGAAAGTGGACAACGGAGTGTCTTAACACTGGGTTCCCTCTGTCATGTAAATCTACAATATCTTTTATCCGATTTATGATGTAATTTGATCGTTGTTTTTTTTATTTAATCAATTCGAACATAGCAAGACTTAAAATATTTATTTTCCTTAAGATATTATTGAAATTAAATTATTCGTAATTACTATTTATTAATATTTTAATTTCTTCGCTCAGGCACCAAGACAAAACCCCGGCGTTGAGTTCTATCACTCAATACGCAATACCTCAGAAAATTCGGTGGAAAGTTGGAGTGTTTTAACACGAGTTTCTCCCTGCCTACCCTGCTGTATGCGGAATACAGCGTGAAATATAGCGGATTAAATTATTAATTCAATTTCAATTTATTCATATATAAACGAAACTATTTAAATATTATGGCAATTATCTCAGAAGGTAAAACCAGACCAAACGGTTTGTTCTACAAAAAAAGATCAGTATTTACTGTACAGTATAGCTATTGCCTTGCATTTAGCGGTTTATTTGTTAAGCTTGTTCGTGTATACGTGACGGTGGGTCTGCTATTGACGTATCACTTTCCACGTCGAGGTCTGTTGATGCTGATAAACAGTGAGGCGTGGCATGTTTGCCAATCACAGGCTTTAGAATTACCAGAAAACTTTCATTAAATATACGTACTTTTTGTACGTATATTGTATTGTGGGAAATAAAAAAAAATAAGATTTAGCGGCATAGTCGCGGGGCAGGGGCGCAAGCGTTTGTGTCATAATATTTTAACTTCTGCGCTCTGGTTTTAAGGCATCCGCGGCGTTGAGTTCCGAAATTTGACTCGCAATACCTCCATAAATTGGCGGAAAGTGGGGAGTGGAACGTCTTATTACTGGGCTCCCTCTGTCTATCCTGCATCATACGTAATACAGCGTGGAGCTAAAAAAAAAAAAGATTTTTTTGAGTAAAATTATATTTCTTGAGTAGCAAGTCGTTTCTTTTTTTATAAATTACGACCAGAAAACGAAGTACTCATTTCAGAATATAAAGCACGAATTTGTGGAAACGACAATGCTAATAAAATGCGAACATTTCACATATCGGCGGGCGGACCATTACCATAAACAATTTGCAATTCGGCGCCTGTATCAACAACCCCATAGGTTTTCGTCCATTGATAATACAATTATTCAGCTCTTCCTTTTAAAAATTTAACGTATAAGACTAACTTTGATGTAAAATGTTGATGTTCAAAATCCTATAATAATAATAGAGTAAAAAATGACATAATTAGTAAGAAGACAAAACACGGTGTTAGGCTCTCTCATTTAACCCACAATGTCTTGAAAATTAGGCGGAAAAGAAGGGAACAAAGTGTTTTAACACTATATTTTTCTATCTACCTTGCTTCATGTAAGTATTTAGCGGGAAGCTAAAAATGCCACACAAAGCGTGGCGTGGAGTTGTGCCACTTACACAACTTTGCAATGTCTCGAAAAATCTGCGAAAAATACGAAATTATGCTAACATTGGGTTTCTTTGGCGTCACCATAACTTTTAAAGATAACTAATATGTTAGGAATAAAATTAAGAAAAACTACACCTTTTTGTGATCAATTTCTAACAAAATATAGTTCATTGTATCTTATAGATTGAAAATACTCGTCTTGTTAACAAAGTTGGTTTATGGTACCAGGTCAAGAGCAGGGCCGGTCCAATCGCGATGAGGGTCTCTTGTTACATCCCTCTCACACTCGATTACACAACCGATGCAGCCATTCGCATAATAGCAGAAAGCTCTCAGTGTCCCGTTACATTTCTAACGTATTGGGCAATTTTCTTCGAGAGCGTCGAGTATACTTTCGATTGTGGGGGTAAAATAAAATCGATTAATGTATTGAGGGCAGTTGGTTCAGGGGCACCAGCGCGTGATTATAAGCGAGGCGAGGTTAGGGATTCGTTTATCAATTGAGGAAATTATATATTTAATATTTTCATTTCTTCGCACTAGTGTCGAAGCAAAGCGCGACGTCGAATTCCGTTACTCAATACGCAATACCCGCAGTATTCGGTGAGAATTGAGTGTAGTAGTAACATTAGGTTCCCTCTGCCTACCGCACTGGGTTGTGAGTGAAGCGGAGAGATAATTTAAAAAAAACAACCATTTTTCATATATTCTGACTCGAAACTAATATTATAGTAGGTATTACGTAAGGTATTTTTAAATCCATATCATCCCGAAATAAAATTGGGAAAAGCGAAAATTCACGTGTAATATAGTTTTAAAAAAGTGATTAACTTTAATCATTTCATGAGAACTTTATATGCAAATTGAAATTTTATATTAAACTGACAGGACTTGCGTTGCAAAAGGCTAGTCGTGGCGTAGAGATAAAAGCGTGTGACACTTCTTTACAGCGCGTAGTGTCTTAACACTTCCCTAGTGAAAAAACGATAATGAACATTTTTAGAGCTAACCAAAGTTTATGATTTCAAGATAATTGCAATTAGATAAAGTAAAGTTATTCATTATTAAAATTGGTAATTAAAATATGGTAAGTTCATATATTGTTTGTTAGTAACATTATATGAACTTACCATATTTACCATAGTTAAGCCAGACAATCTTGAATAAACAGTCGCCTCAAAACACTAAAATCGAATCGACTGTAACCCCACACCATTACTAGTTAACCACCTAGTTTCAAAGTAATCGGGTTACCATTCGACTCGATAGAGCAATAGTAAAAATAAGAACGAAACTTGAACTATTTCTTACAAATAGTTTACTAAGTTGACGGCTTAGGTCTTTCTTGTTTTTTTTTGTGTCAACTTATAGGGACACCTAAGCTAATATGAATGGATCGTACTGATATTTGGTATAGATAATAGGTATATGTATAGGAAAGGTATTTTAATTAATAACATAATTTAATTGTTGTTTTCTAGAAATTTCTTAAAATAATACAATGCAAAGAAGGGTTGGTAAGGTGGGTTTGACGGCTGTAAGACAAATTTCCACTATCAGGAGGCTTTATTGTTAAATCTGATTTGACTTCTTGGTAGACCAAGAATTTAAGAATTTTTAAGACGCTTCTTTCTCTGCTTTTTGCCCGAATTCAAGACATTGCGTGTTGAATGACGGAACTCAACGTAACGCTATCTTTACAGAGTAGAGAAACGAAAATAATTAATTTCCTTGAGTGAAGATCGAACCCACTACCATCGCAGTCCATCGTACATAGTACCACTACCAATAACAGTCATACGCTGCCACTGCTGTTAGAAAATAAAAAAAAATGCTCTAAACCCCTTCAAATACTATATGTTTAGTAGTAACGTAATAAACTGACAACAAACGCTTGTTTCATAGCGCCGCGACCCTTACATATATCGGGAGCGTGTCGCTACCGGTTTTGTCGAATCCAAGATAAGCTCTCTACCCTTAGTTTATAAAATGTTGAGTAATGTCACAATATTAACTGTCAAATTTTAAATTAAAAGTTTAGAAAGTTAAAAAAGAATTATAATTAGAAAAAAAACATCTAGATTTAGTTTTTAATACATAAAATATATTATACAATAAATTATATAGAGAAACATTAACATAGGGAGAAAATAAAAAGCTGCAGTGTATATAAGTTCAATTTTATTTTATAACTCATGAATCATTACATTAATTTATTTTAATTTTAATTTATAAATATTGTAATAAAAAATATGGTTACCCTACCTTAGGTAGAGTATCCCGCGGACACATTACGGTTATCTGGCGAACTGGCAGCACAGCCTATTTCATTCCGCCGCGACCCTTGCGGCGGGACCGTGGTCTTGTGAGCACCGAGATAGCACTACCCTCTTGTTTATAAAATATTGAACATAGCCACAATTTAGTTTGTGAGTTTAGGGCATATAACTGTGACATTAATAGAGACTCACTCACTATATACAAAATAAATTGAAATATCCCGTTGAAATGTGACGCTGTATCCCGCACACTGCAGGGTAGGCAGAGGGAACCTAGTGTTAAGACACTCCGCTCCCAACATTCAGCCGAATTCACCCACAACCAGTCGGTTTTACAGTCACACTTTGTGCCCCTGCGCCACTGAAGAATAATAAAACTTTAGTACAATCATTTATTATTCTGCAATATTTTTTATAAATAATACTGTTTTAATGTCCTAAATGATTTTAATATAGGAATTCTGTACATAATTAAGTTTACAGGCAGCAAGAACGCCGAGTTTATTTTACCCTTCATGACATAAATCAAGGTAGGTACTTTAATATACGTCTTTGATTAATTTCCCTATAGAAAATTCCTTTATAATTAGTGTTGAAACTGTAAGCTATTAAGTTATAAAAAGTTAGTTTTTTACATGTTTTAATTTTTAACGTATTTTAGTATTTACCTATTCGTGTACTATACGGGTTTTGTAATACTAAAATATATTATTTGAGAATATTTTTAGTTATAATATTTTATGATATTCATAAAAATTTGATTTTTTATGTTTCAATTTATCAATGTTTCTTTTTTTTGTGCTATGAAAGCTCTTTACCCTGCTGTGTGCGGGATACAGCGTGAAGCTGAAAAAAATTTATACCTTTGTTTTTTAAAGACGCTTGAACTTATGGATATGAAGATATGAAGTTCCAATATATCTTACTAGTATTAGGTGTTTTATAAATAATTATTAAAGTTTATATGTATATATATAAAAATAAGTATAATATACTATGAAAATGAGTCTAAAATATAAATACAGTTAGCAGTTGATATTTATCGCGCTGTGGTTACGTTGTAGCAATCCAGCTGTCTATTCACGTGGTGTTAGCGAGCTAAACCTAATTAGCTCACACAAACTCTAAATTAGCAAATAAAATTATGCAGCATGTCTAAGTGTATTACTAACTGTAAATATGTTTGAAAATAATACCATCGCGTTGTAAATAAGACAGGTCTATTTGATTGAGTTTAATAAATTTTTGAGTTAATTTTTAACTTGAAAAATGAGAAGAAACTTCCCAGCGCTCCATGGGCATCGTGCTGGGTAGGTATCGCGTTGTTAGAATTTAACTGATATTAGTTCTAGATATGCTGAGATTAAACCGGTTCTTTCCCTCTTAGTGTATAAGAAACCATTCAACAAAGCGTCAGGTAGTATAAAATGGAATATTTTATCTTTATGTTTTCTCTCTTTATCCTGTAAAATGCTAGAGAAGAATAAGAATAAGCAAATACATAGAAATAAACTCATTTATAAGAAAATAACTGTTTCCCTCGATCACCATTAAATAGTCTTTTGGCAGTGAAAGAAATATCATAATTTATGAACTAATGGCGAAATTATTATGGATGAAAAGAAATAAAGGATTCTATTTGAAAAAAATACATTTTGTAATATTGACGTCTAGACTTGTTAAATAATAACTGGTATTAAAAAAAACTGTCAAATGCGAGTCAGATTCGCTAACTAAGGGTTTCGTACGAATTTCTCATAAATATTTTTAACATTTTAAAGTGTTATTCCACAATCAGGAAAGAAAAATACTTTTTAATAACGTATAAATCTCATAAAATTTGACAAACTTAGGGCTGCGAGTGTGTGCAATTATTTTGTATGAACTTAATTACAACAGTTATAGGTTTGTAATTTATGAAAACTTTCGAATTTTTTCTTCGTTTGCACTGCAAATTTTCACTTCTTGCCTAATTTCATAATTGTAGGTCTGTATTTTTTGTTTACGCGGTAAACAAAGTTGATAAACATAAGTTAAACACTAATGTTATATGAAATAAATATTACATATAAGTTTGTAATATTTTCTTTCTATTAAAATTAAACTTAAAAAAAAAATACTTTTCACATTTTATTTAATTGTATTGTAAGTTCTCACTTTGTGCCAAATTTAATATCTGTAGGAATTGAAATGATTGATGAATTGAAACATAAAAAATCTCATACGCAAATTTCATACAAAATTCAGCAAAAACGATGCATGAAGTCTTGTATCTTTTGTTTAAGTTTGAAGCTAGTTTTCTGTGCTCCGAGGAACCGAGAAAAGAAACTTGAATATTTGATATTGATTTCAGCTTGATATCTATACGCAATCTCGAGGTATATGTTCTTGCCAGACAAGGTGATCCTATAAGGGTTCCGGTTTTTTTTGTGGTACGGTACCCTAAAAATGAATATACAAAAGAAAATTTGCAACTTACTACAACTTGTATGAACATAAAAATCGAAAAGTGGAAATTAAAACATATTCCCTAACGTTTGGTTTTGACGGCCCTCGGTAATTTACTGAGGCGGTGAATGTACCAAATCGTCGATGCCGATAAAAATCAATTTATCACACTATTCCGTTGAGAAAAAAGTATTTTTCTTTAAGTTTCTGTACTATGCATATTTCATATACGAGTATAGTGTTTTTAGGTCAGTAGCAATAGTTGAAGAGATGTACGTGTGAAATGCTGTATTATGAATTAAAATATACTTAGTATAAAACATAAATATAAATAATCAAAAAAAAAATATAATTAGCTTCAAGCTATATATATACACACACATACAGCAATGTAGGCAAAGTGTTAAAATATTTCGTTATCCACTTTCCGCCGATTTTTTTGAGGCATTGCATGTTGAGTAGCGGAAATCGATATCAAGTTTTTGCCTAGGTGCCGGAGCGAAGAAATGAAAATATTAATAAATAATAATTTATTCCCTCGAGTGGAGATCGAACCGTTACGCCCTTGTACCCCTACGCCAGTACGACTTCAAAATAAATATTTGAGCAATTGAGGCAGTCGTGGCGCATAAAATATTTATATATAAATTAAACTTGAATAACATTTAAATTTTAATTATTTAATCAAGGTACGGATTAGATTTGCAAAACTTCGTAAAATAATATATGATTTTTATAAACTCATAATTTACAAGTACTAGCTTATAAAAAAAACAGCTTCAAGCTGTATCCCGCACACAGTAGGGTAGGCAGAGGGAACCTAGTGCTAAAACACCCCGTTCCCCACTTTCTGCCGAATTCTGGAGGCATTGCGTGTTGAGTGGCAGAAC
>DWAL01000535.1:0-10585 GCA_018230405.1 Heliconius hortense
TCCAAAGGATGTCCCACTCGAACTTCCGTCAGAGGAAGAAACTGAATCTCTAAGGTTAATTGCAAACCGGCTGTACCAGGAGGCGAAAACGCACCTGGAACAGTCGGGCAACATTAAAACCATAATAAAAGAGACAGTCATTGAAAACCTCGGACGAATGTACGAAATTATTCTTAAATTAAATGAAGATAGACAACTATTAAGAATAAAAACAAGCCATCTAAACAGCAAAGTAGAAGGGGGAATAAACAAGGAACTAAAAGAACAAGTGAGAGACTTTGGAAGAGGTTAAACACATGAAAGTAGAGATGGAGAAAATAGGGGGAAACTTGAAGAGTGGAACCCTTCGAAACGGCGCTACATATGCAGAAAGGCTGCAAGGAATAGTATCCCCATGGCGACCTCGTGACCTACTACCTCACCGATACACTCTATTGTCGTGTCGTCCGACAACGCCAAAGACAGCAGTGAGGATGTTATAAATAAAATCCGCACTGCTGTAGAGGCGAAGCATTAGAGTGGACCGAATGAGGAAAGCTAAGGACCAGAAAGTGGTGAAAGTGCGCAAGCAAGGAGGAACTCGAGAAGACCAAGGACAAAATAAGTACCGGACAACCAGGCTTAAAAGTAGAGTCTAAACAAAATAAAGACCCACTCGTTATAATGAGAAATATATTAAGTTACAATACTAATGAGGACATTTTGGCGTCCCTAAAAGCGCGAAACGCGAACGTAATAGGACACATTAAGGGCGAAGACTACAGGGCATGCGTTAGGTACCGGCGTCGGGCTTGGAACCAGTTGGAAAGCCACGTCGTTCTCCAGGTATCGCCTGAGGTCTGGCAAGCACTGACTGAGGTGGGGAGAGTACACATAGACCTGCAAAGAGTCGTGGTACAAGACCAAACTTCCCTAATACAGTGCTCGCGATGCCTGGTGTACGGCCATGGCAAGAAACTGTATACAGAAACAGAAAATAGGAGCAGCCACAGTGGAAGCTCCCACCTTAGAGCAAAATGTCCCATAAGGCTATCTGGAGGTGGGCCCACCTGCCACAACTGTGCGGCGGCAAAAATGGAACAGAACGGAACGGAATGGAACAAGACGGAACATAATAGCTATGATGAAAGCTGCCCGGTGAGAGGAAGGTGGGGTAGGTTAGCCAGGCTAACAGTGGCTTAATGCTAAAGTTGCCCCAGGCGAACCGGAAACATCTAACCGTAGAGCCCCGAACTCTATCCATGCCCAGTATAAGAAATTTTGTGTTCTGCAGGTGAACCTGCAAAGAAGTAAACTGGCCTTCTAGGAGTTTACACTCGAAGCAAGGCGAAGCTGAGGGATGCATCAAGCCTATACTGGGGTACCGAAAGATACAAAAAGTAAAAAACCGCACCAAACTAGTCAAGAACTCGGTGGTGGTATTTGATGACAATATTGAAATTATTGAAAATCCTATACTGACCACCGAGAACATTGCTGTACCAACTCTCAGGACCGACGCGTGGACTCTTGGAGTAATCTCCGTCTACTTTGAAGGTTCAGAGGATATAGAACCCTACATTGCGCACATGAAGCGCGCTGGGATGTGCTTATGTAATACTGGGAGGAGACGTTAACGCACGAAGCGCTTGGTGGGGCAGTAATCGAGAGGATCACAGAGGCGAAGCACTGATAGGAGCCTTCGAGGAGATGGGTATGGAGATCCTTAACGTGGGGAGTAAACCTACATTTTATGTAGCTAACGCGAACGGGGTCAGAAAGAGTGTGGTGGATATCACCACGTGCACGGGGCGGATGCTCGGGTCGATCCAGGGATGGTGAGTGGAGAAAGGGGTTACCAAAAATATATGTAAAGTCTATAACATATTAGGTTATAGAGTTTTACCATACTTAAAGTAAATGGTAGAATATAACTTATGTTGTTAATTTAGATTCACACGGAAAATTAAATCTGATACATTTATAATAACTTCTTGGCTTAGAAAAGTAGCGAAAAAAAAAACTTATACTTACTCAGACTAAAATATTTTAAAATTAGCTTAATATCAAAATAATATAAATACTTTAAAAACCAAACTGGTTAATTTGCTTGAATAACAAAAACTGTTACAAAAATTGCACAGATAAGAAAAAGGCTCCGGTCATGCCGGAGGAGAGTGGGTCAATTATATTAAAAAAAAACATGTAGTGTTTGTTTTATTCAATCGTAATTTCATAGGTAAAAAAGTTATGCCAATATAAAGAATATTATGCCACAATATTGGTACTTTATTAAATTGGCTGAAACTTTAGAATGGATATTGTCTTTAAAATGGATATTGTTTTGTTATTAGAAAAAGAGATTCATAAGGGAAAAAAATTGTGTAGTAGAAGCGAGCGAAGCTGCGAGCGGATCGCTAGTATAAATGCAAAACTGAATTAAATTGACTGACATATTTATGAGATGTTTATTTACATACAAAAAGTATGTTGAATGTAGACATGTAGACATGTTAATTTCATACAATCCTACATACTATCCGTCGCGTTCCGCAAATTGTTATTCTACACAAGTTTTACTGCAGTTTCATTTAAGTAGGCAAGTATAAAGTTTGTTTAGCAACGTAAGGTCGAGACGAGGGAAGTGGGAATTAAAACATATGTAGATACTTGAAATTTGTTAACAATGTAGAGGAAAGTTCGTAGACAATTGTCAATTTAAGTTTATTAAATCTTAGGACTTATACTTATATAAATTATAAGTGTTTTTCGCTTCACGCTGTATCCCGCATACAGCAGGGTAAGCAGAGGGAAACTAGGAATCTAGTGTTAAGACAACCCATTAAACTCCGTAAAATAGGAACAGGACGGAAGTTTTGTAATCGGCACTTTCTGTCGAATTCTGGACTTATTACTACGCCTCCTTACCAGAGCGAGAAAATAAGAATATTAACTTTCAAATTTCCTCGAGTGGGAATCGAACCCACAAACTGTCACATTTACAGTGCCTGCGTCATACTGGCGTCAAATTACATAACGAATATAATATTGTGGTAGAATAAATATACGTTTATTGGGACAGTGTTTAACTCTAAAATTTTAAATGCGACGCTTGTGGGTTCGATTTTCACCCTAGCTAGTAATTAGCTCAGACCTTGTATATCCAGAATAATATATTTTTAAAAGTACTCTGTATCGAGATGCCAATAAAAGGGTATAGCTAAAAAAGTGTAAAACGAAATAGAAACCTTCAATTCTTTTTACCTAAGTGAGCTCCTAGCTAAGCTTTAAAGTTTTGTTACATGATTTTAAAAGCGTTTTTAGTACAACAGTATGCATCCTCCTAGCACTCGACCTCTAGTGCACTATGTGTTTAGTTTTTGAAGGAGGGCTCTTACAGCGTCTTGGGGACTCTTTGTACTGGAAGTACATTCGATAGACGTCTCACATACCGGATATTTACTAGTTTTTTGTGTTTAATTTGTATGACTGTAAACGTGATAGGTTGTGGATTCGAATCCCCGAATTCCGAATTAAATATTTATTATTTTTATTTGCTCGCTCTGGTGTCGCGGCCTTTGCCGCTTTGGCGCTTTCGCCGCGTTGAGTTCCGCCACTCCGTATGAAATTCAGCGGAAAATGCGGAATTAATTGTCTTAACACTGGGTTCTCTCCAACTAATTGATATTTTAAGTATACTTAAAACTGTAGTGGCGCAATGGCAGAGGTGTTATGGCTTTGATTCCCATACAAGAAAATGAATTATTTTTATTTTCGCTCTAGTAATGTGACAAAGAGCGAGGTTGAATTTCACCGCTCAACGCGCAATGTCTCGGGATTTGAACCCGCTTCTTGAAATCGTCCAAGCGCTCTGATCACCAAGCCATACCTTCTCATCGAGCATCGTCGAAATTATTATACGCTTTTTACAACTTGTTTATATTGTTAGCATCTCTGTACTGAGTTTTTTACAATTTTTAATATGTTTTTAAAAAAGCCATTTACTTTCCTAAGTGTAGAATAAAGCTTGAAAAATGTTAAAAATAATTGAAAAAGCGTATTCCGCCCTTTTATACATATAATACCTATATTTTAAAATAGATAATGAAAGATAACGTAATTATTCATTGAAATAATTATAATATAATAAGGCAGCAACGGAACATCGAGACGTTAATTAAATGTTGCTTAAAATTAAATCTCTAGGGACTTGTTCTGATGTGCTGCTAGTAAGATATTTAATAATGTTAAAATATGAAGTGAGAAAATTAACGTTTATTTGCAGAAATTTAAATGAAAGATGTAGGTATATTTTTTTCTTTACGCTGTATCCCACACACGACAGGGTAGTTAGAGGGAACCTAGTGTTGAGATACTTCGTTCCCATCAAAACACTTTCGTTCTCCACATTCTGTCGTATTCTGGAGGCATTGCGTGTTGCGGAACTCAAGTGACTCGTTACCAGAGGGAGCACCAACTCGAGTGGAAATCGAATTCGTTGTAGGTCGTGTTTACATTCGCACGATTGTGCTTTTGCGCCACGACTGACATCATTTTGTTTCTATATTTCCGAAAAGAACATAAAAATACTTTGCGTTAATTAAACAATTAATAATTAAAATTAACTTAATAACTAAAGCCTTACTTACATGTAGCCTGCGTCTGGCTTTAGTTGGTAGCTAACTCATATAATTGAAACTAATTGCCATGAAAGTATGTTTTTGTTTCAAGTCTCGAGATACGGTGCTCAGGTATTTGGCAACGGTACAAGAGACGTTAGAGTATTGAATTTTAAATTTGTTTTTCAATTAGATTACCAGTTTTGTAGTTTTGTCGGTCGTATTTCTAAGAAAGTACCTCCTCCTCCTCTTCCTCCTGATTGAAATTATATATAATTATAGTGATTTCTTTGTTTATTTTAGCTTCACGCTGTATCACCCATACAGTAGGGCAAGCAGAGGGAACCTTGTGTTAAAAAACACCGTTGTCCATTTTCCGCTCAATTTTCTAGGCATTGTGTATTGAGTGGCGGTACTTAACGCTGCGCTTTGCCTCGACACCAGAGCGAAGAAATGAAAATTATATATTAAAATAAATATTTGATTTCCTCGAGTGCAAAATCGAACTTTCAATCTGTCGCATTTACAGTCAGACTTTGTTCCCCTGCGCCATTAGAGACCAGCTCTACAACAATTATGCATTTTTTTTCATAGCAGTGGAAGAGAAAGAACCTTGTGGTACATAGCATAGGTTTTTTATATACATTTTTTAAAATAATTTTATAGTTTATATAAAAATAAAGTATTTTTTATACAAATATATAAACGTACCGTGGTCGAGGGGTGGGTCACGAGACGGCATCGAGTCGGCGGAGCGATGCCACTCTATTATTAGATCCAGGACAAATGGGTTAATAAATATTCTTCTGCTGTTCAACTAAATAACATGTTATAAGTAAGATGATATTATTGATTTTATTAACAGATGTAGTTAATTTAAAAAAATTTAAATTTAGTTATCTTTTATCCTATAATTAAACTATTTACATAATAAGTAAACTGAAATATAAAGAACATTCAAAGTATTACGAAAAAAAAAGTTGACAGCAACACCATTTTCGAAATGAAAACAAAAATAACTAAAAATCGTACAGTGAGTGAGAAAATAAACAAAAATATTTTTTAACTATAACAACTACGGCACGCACTGAGGCGGGACGATTTGTACGTATTGTCGACGTGACGTGACATGCCAGTGAGCAAAAACAAGCTGCGATACGCCCGCCGTGTCGGTGCACGGAAACGCCTATTTGAAATTGGCGTACCTGCCCGCCTGTCGTTCGTGTAATGTTTGTTACTCGTACGTTTGTAAAGAAATATTGTGAAATATGTATATATTTTAGAATTTACACTGGTTTTTTAGTATGGTTTTTATCCTATTTGGTTACCAGGTGACGCGGATTCGAGTTCCGCTACTTTCAAATTTTTATACTTTTTTTTAAATAAATATTTTTAATATGTTTTGTAGTATGAAAAAATATTTTTTATGATTTTTCTTGAACTTCTCTCTAGTTAGGTTAAGAAAACCGCGACCTTATCTCGGTTATAATAGAAATCGTGGCGAAGGAGCACAAGCGTGTAACTCTTAACCCGAGTGGTTGTGAATTTGATTCCCGCTCGGTAATGACATATTAAATATTTTAGTTTTTCGCTCCGGTGTTGAGACGCAAAGCGCGTTGTTGAGTATCATTATTCAACACGAAATTCCTCTAGAATTCAGAAGAAAGTGAAGAGCGGAGCTTAACACTAGGCTCCGTCTGCCTACCCTGCCACATGCGGGATAGTAGAGTGAAACTGAAAAAAAAAATTCTACATTGTAATTTTTAAAAACCATATCTACATATTCTGTAACAAAGAAAAACTATTAAAAGTTATTACATAAGGATTCATAAATTATACTATGTTTACAGTGAGATTGCTTAAAAAAAAGTATATATGATAGAATACCGATGATGGCTCGCTAGGCTTTATTAAATTTCGAAAACTCGTGAGTTTTGATGGTACGCTCATTGGTTGAAAGCTCTTTCGGTGCAATTGAGATACATCTAGTTGAAGTAGTGTAAATTCCATTTAAAGTTTGTCCAGCGTACCATGTTGGCCTGCAATGTTTCTATAGAAACAGAAAGTAGAGAAGTTTAGAGCGCAAACGTGTACTGTACACGACGGTTGTGGGTTCGATTTCCACTTAGGAGAATGAATAGTTATTTATTAATATATTCATTACTTTGCTCTGGTAACTAGGCAAAGCGCGCCAATGAATTCCGCGATTTAATGCCTCGGTGGAAAGTGGGAAACGGAGTGTCTTGATAATTAGGTTCCCTCTGTCTTTCCTGCTTTATGTTGTGTACAGCGTGAAGCTGAAAAAAAAGAAAAAATAACTTAAATCTCTTAAAAAAAATCAACAATGGAATTTAGAACCTAATAGTATAACTTGAACTGAATCCCAATTTTTAGCATATAACATTAGACTTCTATCTCAAAGAAATTAGCTCTAGTCTGCAGCAGTACTAGTTATTATCTTAGCCTTTTCTAACAAAAATAATCAAGAGAATAAGAAAAGTTTATTTTTTAAAAATAAATTATTTAATTTTAATTTCCACAAAAAGTTTTTCGATTTAATACAGCCATTATTCTTCTCTTAATAACAACAAATAAAATAAAATCAAATATCACCACAAAAGATTGCACCCAAATCAATTTGAACATATAAACAAACCCATTTGCCTTTTAATATATTTTACTAATGAAAAATTCATGATCGAAACACATCTTCGATACGTATCTTATTACGTGTGTTTACAAATATACATAAACGACATCCGGGTTTGTCTGTTTATTGATAAAGCGAGAGACATTGAATATAACGATGTAAATAATATAGTGAATAACAAATAAATCGTATAAAGTAATCGGCTTTGCTCTCACGTTTTAGGCTCAATTTCCTTACGTACGATTTTCACTCATAGAAAATATATTATGATAATGTTATTTATTATATTGTGTTTGTTTGTTTTTGATTTTGGTTCTCAATTGTTATGTCAGCTTGTTGTTTAAGTAGTACGAGTAAATATAATAAATAATAACGAAATTGACGTTTGATTGCATTTGATAGATTATTAGTTTTTTATTATATGTTTCGTGGCCTGTCGTGGCACAACGTGTGGCTGTAGGCGTGACAGGTTGTGGTTTAATTCCCAGTCGAGGATTGGTTTTTTTGTCATTTTCACCCGCTGGTTCTGGTGACGAGATAAAGGACGGCGTTGACTATTTAGATTCTAGCGGAAGGAAGGAAACAAAAGTGTCGTAATGGGAATGGAGACTCTAAGCACTAGGTTCCCTCTGCATCTGCTCTGCTTCATTGTAACTTAAAAATACTTATTCAAATCTGAGGGAAGGTTATATCCCATCCTTTATTTTTCACATATACGCACATTTTGATAAACATTATGGTAAACAATCCTACGTTTTATAGACAAGTTTATTACCTTCACACTATATGTATTCGACTTGAATCCAATATAGTTGCAAATATGCCTCGCTTTGAATCTAAATGCTTCTGGGTGTTCTGAACCTTTGCAATGCAGCAATCAATCCGTCGAAAATAGAATGTTGCTGAAAATACCTTACAGCGTCACATACTCGTACGAAGTTTGTATGGAATTTTTGAATATGAAAATTGTTAATAATTGTAGCGTGGCATTTTAGTAGAGCTATCATTAGAATTCTTTTAGAATGACATACATTAAAAGAAAGAAAATTTCGTTTCCCGCCTTCTGTCCGGACCCAAGGGAATGTGAATCTAGTGATAAATTAAAAAGAATTAATATTGTGACGAAGTAAAAAAAGTATATATACCAATTTTATTATTTCACAATAAGTTTTCTTATTTATTCTTTATATTATTTGCTTCTCGGTGACGCAATAAGACTTCCTCATAACATGAGCGTGTACGACGTTCGCAATAGTGACTAAAGCCCAAAGCAATATGCTCACGTCCGAGACATGCCTCTTTCAAGATCCACTTAAAGTCCAGGCGGTTAATTTATTTCATATATATATATTTTTTCTCAAAAATTAATATGGCAAAGTTAACAACTAAAATATATATTGATGGTGATATTTAACGAGCTTTTATTCAAGAAACATTGGGTCGTTTATTGCTAAAATACCATTTTATTTAATTATATACATGACGATGGCGTCATATAATAAGAGTTTCTCCCAGATTCTTCAAAAGTGGGTCAAGTAATACCATATTACATTTAGGAAATATATCAAGTTCAGGATAAAAACGACGAGTTTTTATTAATTTAAATACGTTATCCCTCATAAAGGCACTTCAATATAGTTGTATGTGTAAGCAAAGAGCGCTCGGTACTACGAAACGGTTATGCACATTGCACATAAAATAAAAAGTATTCTGTTGGCGTACTCTTTAGCTGGTGCATCACGTGCAGTCGCCTCGCGAGTTTTACATCGGCTCCGGCAAAGCTGGTCTAATCCTCTTAGAAATTTAAAAACAAGTCCATCTTAAGCGCTGAAACGAAAAGTGTTCACAACTTAGAACATTTTAAACATTAGGTTAGAAAGAAGTATATACTTGGATCGCGTAAATATTTAGTACTTACTAAGTTTTCTAAGCAACGCTTACCAAATGGAAATAGGCCTTTGTTTAAATATAATATTATATTTTTATAAATATACGATAAGAAGTAAACCCTAGTGAAAGGCCGTCGTGGCGCAGTGTCTCAAGCAAGTGGCTGTAGACGGGACAGTTGCAGGTTCGATTCCACTCGGAGGAATGAATTTAATATTAATTAAATATTTTCATTTCTTCGCTCACACGACAAAGCGCGGCATTGAGTTTCGCCACTCAAATATTGAAAATTTGGCAATGCCTGGTAAATTTGGCGGAAATTGGGGAACGGAGTGTCTTATCTCTTGGTTCCTTTTGCTTTTCCTGCTATATGCGGAATACAATGTAAAGCTGAAAAAAATAAGCACTATAAAGTGTCCAAAAACTAGTAAGTGCTTCTGAAGCTTTCAGAACGTAAGTTGGTTTAAGCTGTCGAAAAAAATTTTTTTTTGGAGATCCTAGGGTTTTACGGCTACCATTGTAATGTTTCCATTATTTTTATTAAAAAAAAACAGTTTTGAACTAAAATGTATGGGAAGGCTAAGTGCATGTTAAAAATCTCTTGAGTTCTTATGTGTACCGATGGAGAATATTTAAGAAAAAAAATGTTTCGTATATTTACTTGTTTAAGGAAAGATGTCTCTTTGAAATGAAAATAAAAATTCAATAGATTCTCCTGTACAAACCAATTACCAACCAGATGCCATAGGAAATTGTATTAGTTACAACCTATATAACCATTTTGATGCAAATTTTAAGTTGATGTTGTAACATTTTTGTTTTAATTGTTTTCTACTCCACGCTGTATCCCGCATGTAGCGCATGTAGTATACGAAGTGTGTAACTGTAACTAGTGTTAACACATATATGCTGACGAGGCTCAACACCACGCTTTGCCTCTACACCAGAGCGAAAAAATGAAAATATTAAATATTTCATTTCCTCGAGTGGATATCGAACTTACAACCTGTCGCGTTTACAGTCAGATTTTCAGATTGGTATCTACAACAATAGTTTTATGCTTTTTTTTTCAAAGCAGTCGAAGAGAAAGAATCTCGTGATATATAGCTTAGTTTTATTTATATGCATTTTTTAAATATTTCTATAGTTTATATAAAAATAAAGTATTTTTTATACAAGTATACACGGAAACGCCTATTTGAAATTGGCGTACCTGCCCGCCTGTCGTTCGTGTTATGTTACTCGTACGTTTGTAGAGAAATATTGTAAAATTTGTATATATTTTAGATTTTACACAGGTTTACTATTGGTTTTTAGTATGTTTTGTATTATAAAAAAAATAAATTATGGTTTTTCTTGAAATTTACTCTAGTTGGGTTAGGAAACCGCGACCTTAGGGTGATGGCCATCCGGGCGATACGGGGGTATCGGACCATCTCCGGTGAGGTGG
>DWAL01000536.1:0-10569 GCA_018230405.1 Heliconius hortense
AATATAACTAATAAAATAACTTAATAATATCTCAGATACGGTTTAAATAGGTTATTTAAGCGAAAAATCCTATAAGAAAGATCGAGGTACGACTTTACAATAAAATGTCGGAAACAAGGTGAGAATAACGTCAAAATTACGTTAGCAAGCGTCAATAGTCCAGAAATATATTACTTAGTCATTAAATCGCGTTTGCGCTAAAAGAATCGACCTAATTTTAATGTAGCTACTATCTTACCACACCCAGGTCGCAGCTACTTCTACTTATATCTGATTATACGATAATAAATATAACAAAATAACGTCGAATATTAACAACATAATAAAAATACATACAATTATATATAAAACTTACCGTTTATTCTCTTTTAATAGGCGTATAAGCGTTTTGTTCACAGAAATCACCACAAATTACAAAAAACACTAAGCACACAACATAATATTAAGCACGCACTGTCTCAATACACTAGCACCGGCAACATAACGGGGATGGTGGATTCAAATACCTTCTTTTATTTTAATTGAAAGGTATTTTTCCTATTTTTTGTTAATAAATCGATGAGAATCGTTTCCGTGCCGCGGCGGCGTTCCGAATGGTGGTGGAGGTGGGCAGATGGCGTTGGTGGAGTTAGTGTTGCTAGTGTGAACGTGATTGGACGTTTTAAGGGCAATTATTTTTTGATAAAATTTTTGAAAGGCTTTATCTTAGGAAGTTTAATCCCTCTTTAAATAAACTAAGCTGTGAACTATGTTTTAAATGAGACTTGTGTTGTTAACATTGTTGATATTGTGTATAATAGAAATTTGTCACGTTCAAACATTTTACTTTCATCTGTCTACCTGTGACCACGAATTACTGCTAAAAATTTCGTGTTGTATGCAAATAAGTCGATTTAAGACTTTAATTTAAAATATGTTAAAATCATAAAAATCTAAGATCCTTCAGAAGTAGCCTTCTGGATCTGTAGTATCAAAATTTTTATGCACTGGAATCTGTCCTTAAAAATATTTGTTTCATTATTTATTATCTGTTAAAGATTTTTTTTTTTAAATTATATATTCTGAATATACTTAAAGCGTAGCTTTGTAATTCTTTTATAACCACAATAAGTACCTCATAATGCAGTAAAACTTAAAGTTGTGGCAACATCTTAATAACGTTCCATTTTACAATAATATATATTTTAACGAAAATTATTATCAAAAAATGTAATAAAATCTATTTAATTTTTTTTATATATTGAATTAAAATAAGTCAACATTTAAAAACAAAATATTCAAAAGGTTATTTTATACTACAAGCTGAAATTTCAATGATTACAGAAATCTAAAAATTATTGAAAACTAAATATAAGCAAGCATATTTTAGTAAAATTGTTTTTTTCCTTTTGAACTTACAAATTAAGCTAATAACATTTATATATGTACAGAAAAAAAAAATGGAAACGGAACGAAATATCAACCTAAAAAAAAATCTCGCCTTCGCGTCATTCATTTCCAAAATGGCGAACTGCTAGGTTGTGTGTTACTGTTATATTTTTTGTTTTTTTTTACAAATTTTACACGCTGTTGACTTAAAATTGAGGTAATTATTTTATTTTTATCATTTAATATTATTATTCTTCAAATTAGTTTTAAATGAAACTTGAAAATATATTATAGAATGATGAGATATGATTGTATAAATGTAAGGCGCTAAAATTTCATATGATTTTTGTTTTTAGTGATTTCAAATAAGTTGTACGTTTCTCATTAATCTAGAATATTCTTTTTTCCTAATTATATATTCCATACTTATGTAAATGTTTGGAAATTAAAAGTATTTCATCAAATCAACCTCAAAAGTGTGGACAATCAACATGTGTTATAAACATAATTCTTAACAATATTTCATTATAAAATTGCCCCACGCTATACCCTGTATATAGCTGGGTACACAGAGGCATTCGTTTTAACGTTCGTGACATGCGTGTAGATTAGCGGAACTCAACGCCGCGCTTGGCATTTCAATTTCTTGCTACTATAATTTTAATGTATTAAAACACTATTTCTATAACATTATATATCTTATAAGGAAATATTTCTTAACATATTAAAAAAGTGTCTTAAACAGCTTTTTCACATTTATTTTTATTTTATTAATAACTTCATATATTACTTTGTTGCTATCCCATGTTTGATTATTATTTTTTTCTCCCCCTTTTAAAATGTTGTATAGGATTTACAAAAAGCTTTCTTTGTAAGGGTTGCTCAATGGCTTTGTAATAATAATTTAAAGAAACTATCACATGTACATACTTTAGATTCTTCCCTTTTTAGTATTATTATTTGAGGCTGACTGTTAATACAACAGTTATAGCAGTGGGTTTGATTCCCATTTGCACTTGGGAATTGGATTATTTTCATTTTGTTGCTCTGGAAAACATACAATGTTGGTCATCAAAAATTGAGTTTCCCCCCTGGAAAGGAGCATCAAACATTATGCCCCTTTTGCCTATCCTGCTGTATGTAGAATATAAATTAAATTAACTGACATGACTGACATTTTTTTGGTTGTTTTATTCTCTTTGCTGTGTTTGAGAAAACATTCTCAGCTATCAGATTTTTACTTTACATAGTACTGTATTTTGATTTTTATTAAATTAAACTAGGATTATAAGATTGTTTCTTTTCTGTCTTTTATGTAATTTATTTTCTAAAGATTGAGTAACTAATAAATATTACTAATATTTCCCATTATTTCATATTTGTATGTAGAAATGATTGCAGAAACAGATACTAGCAGCCTAAATGTGGCTTCACTTGTTTTAATTGTTATATTATACCCAAACCTTTACACAAATTATAGCCTATGTGTTATTCTGATTTACTGTAAATTTTCATTTGAATCCTAAAAGTATGTTTTGAGTCAAAAAAAACAAACATCCATCCACATAAACTTTCACATTTATGTTATTAAATATTAGTTATTTAGTTGTAACAATTTAATTTCATGTTTCTTAATTCTTGCAAAATTCTACATACAACAATAACAAAAAATGTGTCATCTAAATCCTTTGACATTTGCTTTGATTTCATATGTGCTGGTGTTCGCATGGTTCTTTTTTTTCATTACCTATCATAACCGTCAATTGTTTATTTTGCTTTATTTTTATTTCTTCTACTTAAAAGTACACTTTTTTTTCTAAAAGTCTCCACTTTTGTGGCATCTTAAATTTTTATTTTTTAATATTAACCTAATCTAACTCTGATTCTTGTGGTGGAGCATAGTGTATTACTGATAACGTAATGGTTGTGTGTTCAATTCCAAGTTGGGACAATGATTTATTTTCATTTAATTGTTCTACATACAAAACAAAGCCCGGTGATGTTTTCTGCCTCTCAACTAAACATAAATGATCTAATGAATTGAGAGTGAGGAGGTAGGGGGGTAATTTGGGGGAAATGGAGTGTCTTGATACTAGGTTTCCTGCGCTAATGCTGCTATATACAGAATACACAATGAAGCTGAAAGAAAATATTGACTTGACTAACATTGTTTTGGTTATTCTTTTTTCGTTTTTCTAATTGTCTTATTAATGACACATGACCCTTTTTACTATTATAATAATAATGTAGCTTCCAGAAATATTGTCATCATGATTGTTATTTTTTTGTTTTGGGACGCTAATGATTATACATTTATTGTAAATAAATTTATGTAATATTTTAAAAGAACAAATGTTGATTTTTCGTTAGAAATTCTCAAAAGGACTGCCTTCCAAGCTAGTGTTCCTGTAGGAAAAAGCAATAGTATCTTAAATATTAATTAATTCATAGTGCCTCTCCTTTTTTCTTAAGGAACCACTTTTATATCACTCTTTTAGTAGGTTAACTTATAACTATGTAATGGCTTTGACTTTATCCCACACATATCAGAGTAGGCAGGGGAACCTGGGAACCTATTGTTACACTCCGTTCCCAATAAGGCATTCTGTTCCCCACCTATCTTATAAAATCTAATGAAAATAAATTTGACCCACTAGTGATGGTTGTATCATCATGAAACCTGGCATAGTAAAATGGCTCTCATAGCTTAGGTGACAAAACCATCATATAAAATTATTGAGCTGGTCTGATGACGGAGCCGACCTCTATTCAGGAAAAAGTTTTTTAATCGATCTGGGATTAAACCCACAACCAGTCGCGTTTACAGTCACACACTTGTGCCCCTGCGCCACAACTGGCCTCTGGATTTTTTAAATGTAACGAGACAACGCGCGTCATTGAGTTTCGCCACTTAACACGCAATGCTCCCAAAATTTGGTGAAAATTGGGGAACGGAAGTGTCTTAATGGAAACCGAGTGTGAAGCTAAAGCATATACAATAAAAAATACAATGGTTTTTAATTTCTTTCCAATCAGCTCGAATGGGTCGCTCACCCAGCCCCCGTCGTCGCGACCGTCGCGACCGAGACCGCGACCGAGACCGGCGTAGGCCTCGAACCCGCTCACGGTCCCGGTCTCTAGACAGGCGGCGACGAACGCCCGACAGACGAAGGTCTCCTTCCCCCCGGCGGAGGTCCCCATCCCCCCGACGAAGGAGGTCTACCTCACCTGCTCCAACGACCTCCTTTGCCCCAAAACCCAAAAAGAACTTTGGTGAACGACCCATTGTGACCCCAGCAGACCTTGAAGGTAAGTCCCCAGAAGAACAAGAAATGCTCAAAGTTATGGGCTTCTGCGGCTTTGATACGACTAAAGGTAAAAAAGTCGATGGTAACGTAGAGGGTGATGTGCACGTGGTACTGAAAAGGAAATACAGGCAGTATATGAATAGAAAGGGAGGTTTTAACAGGCCACTTGATTTTGTTGCCTAATAGTAATACACAACCTAAACGAGGTCTAAAGGGCCCCATGTGATATTGCAAAGCTTGTCCGTGAGTTTAGTAAGTTGATCTTTGGAGAAGTTTCTGGAAGATTCTGCAAAGAAAGAGTTATTTTTTTACGGACACGCTTTAGAGCATTTTTTTACTTAGAAGATAAGTGTTACGCTGTTTTTTCATTTTTTGTATTGAAGATTTTTGAGTTTTGACTGTGATATTCTATATGAATAGCTAAATAGCTAAACAGACTGTTCTATATTATTTATATATAATTTGAATATGGCAATTGTTTTTTATATATATTATTAGTAGAAATTAAATGGATGTTTCTTTAAAAAATATATATGTTATATACATATTTTTATTTCAAAGTATGGTAAGTTTAATTTATCCTTAAATTAGTGTACGAGTATATATGATAATTTATTATTTAATAACTCAAGTATGACAGTCAAAACTTAAAAATAATGCCACAACAGACTACCTTTTGTATATAACCGTTTACACAAAATAAAATCCTAAAGAATATTACTATTAATAATTAATTGATAAAATTTTCATATTTTTCATTTTATTTACAAAATTATGACTTTAATATGTTTTGTGAAACTTTCATATTTTACTGCACTATCCCTTATTTTGGCCAAAAAATTATAAAATCACAAAATTTCGAAGTTATTAATAGTAATAGTACTTTAAAAATCAAAAACCAAATTTATGTGGCATTTCTAATATAAGGTTAGTTTTTAAGTCCGTTATATCTGTGCCCGCGCGCTGCTTACGCCCGCGCGGGATCGGTACAGCGCTGAGCGCACCAAGAATTCTATTGAAGTGGTACCGGGTTCGATTGGCATGTGGATTTCTGGTTATTTTTATCTAGGATTTGATGAGATGAGATGAGTCCCAAATACAGAGACTGCTTAAGTAAAAATTTGACGTGAAAACCGATATATTACACGATTTTTTTATAGCGAAAAATTATAGTATACTATACCAATTTTTTAAATGTTAATTTAAAAAAAAAAGGTCGTTGAGCTGATATATGAATCGGTCAATGTCTTTTCATATCTTTTCCTTTAACAATTTTATTACATTATACTAATTTTCAAAAATTTTCGACAATGACAATTATCAAAATTTCGTGACATGTGAATCGGTTTGTCAAGTTTTCGAAATTTACCCACTAAGGCCAAAAACCCACTGCCGTCCGATAAGACTGATCTGTCGTACCTCATTCCGTTGCCCGCGCGACGCGCCACTACCATAGATATATTTATACACTTTACACTGCAACCCCCCACCCCCTCTACCTTTATCCTCCATAATATACAATAGTCAAAAATTGACGTGTCAGACTGTGGTTTTCGTAAAATCAATGTTTTCAGAGGTCATACAGCTTTGCTTGAGAAATACTTTAAAGTATCAGTCAAGTTGAAAAAATGTTGAAAAACTACTTTTTATAGTCATTTGGTTCTCAAACCTCTGACAACAGCTGGTTTTGTCAAAATCGCACTCTGCCCCGCCAGTTTCCATAGCCCATATACAATTATACAAATGTTGATATATTTAGTATAAGCAAGCACACGCGCCGCGCGGGGGTCGCGACACTATACACGCACTCGGTACCACTACGATTGAATTGTCACACCATCGCACCCCTTTGAATGAATCTAGAAACCAAAACTCACAAAAAAATAAACATTCCGATGATAATTCACACAAAAAATTATCATTTTGAGCAAAAATTGAGCTTTACAGCGAATAAACAATTTTTGCCATCAATTTTCTAAAGCACGTCACTAAAAATATTTACAACTACTTAATATGACGTTGCTAATGCTAACAACATTATAAATTGAGAAAACAACATTTTAAAGCCATTAATATTTTTGTATTCTATTATTTCACTCTTCACTTTTCTCACTTTATTTACTTTCTCACTTTTGGCTGCACTTTTTTCTTTAAAAAATCCTAATTGTTTTCTTTAAGCCTTCGGTAAAGTTATTACTGATTATAATATATAAATTTAAAATATTATCCTTATTGTACAGAAAATTGTGCAAGAAAAAACTATTTTATTTCTTTTTCTTAATATATAAAGAAAAAAGATTCATTCCCACGTGTAAATACCACGAATTGCTATTTATTTTAAATTTTAACACCTAAATTGTAAATTTCTGACTTTCAAGTTAACTTTTATTGTGAATATTAGGCATTATAATGTATAGTCCTTGGATTTACTTTTGACATTAACTTAGAAAAAAAAAAAACATTTTTCTGTACTCAAAATATCAGTCTATCAGTCAAATCAGTTGTATGACTGACATTTACTCTTTGAATTATTTGAAAGCAAAAATTGCTTTAAAAAACCCTGAAAATTGTTAGAATATATCGTCAATAATACTTTTATTTCTTTTTCTATGTTTATTATACAGAGCGTAAGCGATATGATATAATGATTAAGGTCATAAAAAAAACGTCAGCAGTTTTTTTTTATTTTAAAAATATCGCCAATAATTCATCGTATGACGATTTAACCGGAGGAAAGGTCAATATGACTATTCCTTTATTAGGCATATGATAATTGTTTTCGTTTAGTATTAAACCAACATTTTTTAAAGTACTTTTAAACGTTTGCTTACTGAAAGTTGTGTCGTTTACGCCTATATAAATTAATTCATATTTGACATTATTGATGTTTTATTTAGTTTGTCAGTGCGAGTGACTTAAATGCCTTTACGTATCGTTTTTTATACACAATACTATACTATTGTATATAAAAAAAGACTAACTAACTTTTTTTTTTCAAATCTTGAATAATATTTCTCAATCGATACCTTATATGAAAAAATAAGTATAAGAAATTCTGAATTTCCAAAAAAAATGTTGAAGATCGAAGTTTTATGTAGAGACATGGCGTAGATCACTGGCACTAACAAAAAACTTCAAAAAATTGTATCTAATAACAAAATTTTTAAATGTAATCAAAAACCATGAATTTTTAGTTTTAAGTTGAGAATTAAAGTTATTTTTAACCAATTGCAAATAATGTAAGTTTAAAATTAATAGAAAACGTTAGTTATTAATGAAATTATTTTACATTATTATTATTTTTTTTCTTTTAAGTGTGTTTAGTATGAGAGTGTCACAGTTTATTTTTACTCTAAATTTTTATTTAAATATTTAATTAAATAAATGGTTGAAATTAAAATATAAGTATTGTCAGTCTTTCAAACTGATATTAATCAAGATCAAGTTTATTTTGTTGATGAAACATAAGTTATTCAGGTTTTATATTTGTATGTCATTAATATAGTGTTAATTTTGTTGTTAAATTATTAAAAAAGATTGTACTGCAGTTTCCATTTATACATGTTTTAAACATGTTACTTTTAATATTTTTAAATTTTTTATAATCCATTAGAAAAGAAAAATAATTATTAGACTGATAAAAAAAGCAAAATTTATTTAACTAAAAATATATATATAATTTAAGTTGTGACACTTTACTATTAGACTTTGTCTAATTTCTAAACTTGAATTTTATAGTCTCACAGATGTTCCATTTTGTATGAAAAAAGTAAATAAAATGCATTAGTTTGTAACTTTTATTAATATTTTGAAAAAACAAATTCATAATTTGAAAAACTTCATATAAATTTTGAAAATTTTCATTTCAGATTTCGAAAACTTATTTTTTTGTCATATAGAATTGGAATAACTGTGTATTTAATCCAAGGATGTAAAATTCAAAATAAAACTGATTTGGATTGAACTTTTGTATTTTATTTCATTTACTCCTTTTCTACTTTTATTTTAATAACTAATAAATATATATTCATCTATTTGACTACACTGTTATGTATTTCAGTACACCGTTTAAATATTTAGTTATTGTTGCTAGCAACTTCTCAACCTAAATAAACTCGATAGGTTGTGGGTTTGAGTCCCACTCGAGAAAAATGAAATGTTTAATATATTCATTTCCTCGGATTGAAATTAGGCAAAGTGCGGCGTTGAGTTACACCACTCAACATGCAATGCCTCCAGAATTCGGCGGAAAGCAGGAAGTGTCTTAATGGTAACGTGTAATGGCCTAAAGATTTTATAATATTTTTGTGAGTAGATCAAGTAGTCGCTACATACTAAACATTTTTAGTTTAATATTTCTTTACTTGATTGATGCTACGAAATCTATAAACATTGAATTGTATTTCCAAAGAAGAAATGGTTTACTTTGACAAAATTGAATGCATATATATATATCCGCCGAAACCATAATCAAAATCCATACTTTCCGCCGAAATCTGAAGGCATTGCGTATTAATTGGCGGAACTAAACGCCGCGCTTGGCCCCGTTGCCAGGGTGAGGAAATGAAAAATATTAAATATTTCATTTCTTGACGTTCAGTTCTTCGAGTTCGAGGCAATTCAACCCACAAGCTGTAGTGTTTGTCGCACGCGCACGCGCACGCGTATGCTACACCACGAATGGCCTCATTTCTTATTATATTGTTGTATATCGTTAAATTGCACCTCCAGAATGAGTCACATTTCTTTAGTTTTGTGGGAATTTCTGGGGCTTAGAGGGATTAGCTTTTTACAATCAATATTTGGCAAAAACAATTTACATCAGCGTCATTTTCTAGAATATCTTTATAAATATAAAAGAGTTTTGCAATTTCATTCCACATTTATAGGTATTGAGGCCAGTCACGGCGCAGGGGCCACAAGCGACTGTCAACGCGATTGGTTCGATTCCCACTCGAGGAAATGAAATATTCAGTATTTTTAACGTAACGTGGAATATCTTAAAACTGGGTTCCCAGGAACCCTCCGCCTACCCTGCTTTATGCGGGATAGTGTGAAGCTTAGAGAAAAAAATATAAGTATATAAAAAAAAGGGAAAAACAGAAAAAGAACATCATATACTTAACATTTATTAATTCAATACGTACACTTTATGTCATAATTATATTATATTACAATAGCTTAGAAGAAAAAAACACATTCAATGCAATTTTTTGTTAGATTTTGTAAAAAAAAAAAATCTTAACTAAAACTGATGTAGTCTAAAATTAGGAACTTGGTTATTATGAGGTTGGCTTTTTCTTACATTTAATGGTTAAATTATTTAATAGGTCGTTACAACAAAAGGCAGAGCCAATTTAGTGTTGAGACACTTCTTTCTCCGTTTGTCGTTATTTTTAATTTTATAGTTTGTTGAATATTTGAAGATATACATAGACATAAATAATAGTTTTTCTTTTATATAATCAAAAATCTTTCAGCTATAAAGAAATGATAATTTGAAAATTCCGTGATTTAAAAAAAGCAATTAAAGCAGTGAATAATTTTAAGAAATGGAAAAAGAAGTTTATGGAACATTTGAGAATTTTCTAGAACAAGTCAGTTAATTATATACTTATAATAAAACTATAAAAGCCCTTAAAAGTATTTGAAAAAAAAATGCTTATGTAAAAACGACTTTTGTTTCCATGTTATTTTCAAGATTTATAAACCGATATTTTTGAAATATTACATTATACAAAAAGTCTACGGTTGACCTATTTTAAGAAAAAAATTCACGAGCGCAGACTCAATAGTCGGGCTGTATATGCCAATTTTCTTCAAGAATCCTTTTATTTTTCAACACGCAATGCCTCCAAAATTCGGCAGAAAGTGGGGAACGGAGTGTCTTAAC
>DWAL01000537.1:0-10568 GCA_018230405.1 Heliconius hortense
AAATAAAATCGTTCGCGGACCATATTTAGGCTTCTGCGGACCACTGGTTGGGAACATTAAAATAAAAAAATAATGAATAAGAAAATAAAAAAAAAAGATTGGCGAATTATTTTGTACTATTTGTTAATGGGCCACTAACTTCTAAATAACTACTGTGTTTTAGAAGTTAGTGACTTCTTTGCTTATGACATTAATTATTTATTATATCCTTACTAAGCCTTACCTATACATATTTCGACGATATTATAAATATATAACGATATTATAAAGCAGAAGAGTATGTTTGGTTGGACGCGCTAATCTCAGTATCTACTGGATTAAATAATTCTTTTGTACTGTATAGTCCACTCATCGAGGAAGGCTATAGGCTATATTACGGTACGCAACGGTCAATAGTGAAGTAACAATAAAAATTGTTGTAAAAACGTTAGCCTAAGATCTTTCGAAAGCAACATTCCTAGTTATTTCAAATTGACCACGCGGTCGGAACAATAGGCAAAAGCTAGAGTATGCATTCTTTTTTTTTTTTTAAACTTCACGCTGTTCTCCGCACAAAACATGGAACACAGAGGAATCCCAGTGTTACAACACTCTCCGCCGCATTGTTACCAAAGCGAGAAAAAAAAATATATATATCAATTACCCGAGTGAGATTCGAGCCCACAACCGTCGCGTTACTCACAATCATCGCGCTATACATTCTGCCTTGTAAGAATTTCATAGGCGTGCCCAGAAACAGATGATCCTAGTGTATCGTACTTTTTTTAAATTGCATAACACTGCATCCTTGCAAGGTTTTTTTTATTTCGTCCTTATACGGGTCTTTGCCTCAAGAAGGTAGTTTTGAAAAAAAAAATTCTAAGGACAGCTGTTCAAGCAGCTGACTGTATGAGGCCTGTTTCAAATTGAATGTATTTTATTTAATGCTATTTATTATCTAGATTGTAATAGATAGGTTTAATGTTGTGTCTTTTTGTTTCCTTCACGCTGAATCCCTCATGTTGCAGAGTAAGTAGATGGAATGTAGAGCTAAGTCGCTCTTTTCTCCCAATTTTTGAAACGTTGTGTGGAGTGGAAATCAACGGCCTTGCTTTGTCTTGTTACGAAAGCGGGAATATTTAAATTAATTTATTCCGCCAAGTAAAAATCGAACCCACAGCCGTCCTGTTTGCGGTCACACGCTGTGACGCTACGCCATGGCGGCCTATTGTACCTGTAAGTGTAGATTGTGATGATATGGAAGCCTTGAAGGTTTGATTTTTAAATTTTTCGGTAGTCAGTTAAGTGTACAACACCTACCCAAAACTTTATAAAAAATAATTGATTTTTCATCTTATAACAATAAATTGTTATATATACTATGTTATATTATGACATCTTTATATAAATCTCTTTCTTTACCGAGAAACTGATAGACAACGTAGAGAACTAGACTTAGAAAGTTGAAATTTGCCGTGGTAGTTAGGTAAAATAGATAATATTATAATAAAATTTCTTATAAAAAATCGTTTTTTTTGTCAACCCTGCCCATCTGCTCACGCGCATGCTCCAAGTACCGTTTTAGAACAGCTGGTGTGTGAAAGAGTTAGCGTGCGTTTGTTCATACGTTAGACGGAGATAGCATACAGATATTAGGCGTCAAATACCACCTGGGTTTACTTAGTTTTGGTGTATTTTTTGATAAAATATAAAGTAAATATTATATGGTCTAGATAAATGGATAAATGCGAGAAATAGGTTATTTTGTATATAAAATATTAACAAAAAATATTATGTTAATAAGTTATATTACTATCATTTTTTTCACAAGGGTAAATAAACAACACAAATGAACTTTACCTTTGAATTTGCAATATCACGAGTTCAGACGGAAAGTGAAGAACGGAAAGCTTATTCTTAAAGCGTTAAGATGAAAAAACTCGACATTAATACGCAAAAAAAATATTAAATTATTATTAGTAAATATAATGGAGGTATACGAGTATATATGTATTATATACATTGATTTAACTCGAAATTGATCTAAGTTATAGTATTATATAATAGTAATCTTTAGATATTTTTTCTTATATTTTATTTCACTTCTGCTTTATACATGTATCAATAAAAGTTTAAAAAAAACGCATCAGCTGTTGTCTGTCTGTCCTTTTGTTACTATCTTGTGTCCTTGTCTAATATTGTATTGTACCAGATGCTTTATGTATTTTTTTCTTAAGAAAGAGATAGCCTTAACATATGTTTAGAAAGAATATTATAACTTTATTGCAATTTTTTTTTATTTCTCGGGGCAGATGAAACCTAGTGTCAAGACATTGCGTGTAGAGTGGCGGAACTCAATTTTTCATTTGTTTCGTTAGCAAAGCGAGGAAATTAAAATGGTACACTACCCTGAAAAATTTTTTATTAAGTACCAATGTAAATAATAATTCAAATTATAAGAGTTCATACAATGTACAAATATAATTTACTATCCAACTATACACCCAGCTACACGAGGGATACAGCGTGAAAAAAATATTTAAATACTCGACTAATCATCTATTTAGTATCTTAAATGTCAGTATTGTCAGTCGCAATAACTAGTATGGTTTTAGTTTACTATCACTTGTAAGATTACGAAACTTCGGCAGCATTCCTCTATACTAAGAGTTCCCACGGTAGTTAGTTGGCTCTTCCATTTCGAATCGTGCGTTATCTGGACGTTGCATTGCTTTACGGCGTTAATCCACGTTAACTAATGCCAATTAAATTTTAATAAGTGTTATATTTGAAAAAGAAGAACCTACATGCTGTATCCCGTAAGCAGCGTAGGACAACAGGAATCTAGTATAAAGATAAAGAAGGCCACTTTCCGCTTCAACTTTCTGCTTGTTGGCGGAACTCAACGCTGCATTTTGACCTATCTTGACCGTGGAAATGATAATAACTCATTCATCCGACCGGGAAATGGAACCCATAACCATCACGTTCACAGTTATCCGCTTTTCTAGGCAGATGCGTAAAGTATATCCATGTAATACAGAACAGAAAGGCGATTTAATAAATTTCTTGACAACCAAATGTACTGGAAAGCGCGCAAACGTTGAGGTCGGAGGTCGCGGGTTCATGTTCCGGTTAGGTTTGCATAATGTATGGTTTGCGTTTTAGTTGCATTCGATGTGCACTTTCAATTTTAATTATGTATATGTATATATGTATATGTATATTATATTATTGTGGGTTCAATTATTCGCTTTGGTCTTGAAAATTTAGCAGAAAGTGGAGTATCGAGTGTTTTAACACTTTGTTTCTTCTGCCTACCCTGCTATATGCGGGATACAAGGTAAAGCTAATGTTGATAAGTTACATCGATAATTTTTGAAGTATACATTTTTTTATTTGAACTACAAAAGCGTGTTTGCATAACATTTTAGTACATATAATAGTAGAAATTAACATGTAAATATGTTCTTTACTAACATCCGAGAGCATACAGGAAGTTACTGTTGTACTTAATAAAAGTATAATAATACAGTGCCTGACACAAAAATGTTTGTGGGTTCGATTCTGACTTGGAGGAATGGATATATTATTTCCCCGCTATGGTAAGATAAACCACGGTGTTGATTTACGAATCTCAACACTTAATGTCAGGAATTTATCACTTTCCACAGAAGTGATAGGAACGGAGTGGTTTAATACCTACTCTATACTGTCCTTAACGTACTCTAAAATAAGTGTAGCCAGACAGGTGATTTCCTTTTTTTTAATTTACCTCAAATAGTAATCGAACCTATAACTAACACCTTTACATACTTGTTTGTATCCATTTTTTTTCCAAAATTTTCTAGCAACAGATGTAAACATATTAAACCCTTTTGAATTTCAAATCGTTTCTCAGTACTGCGTGGGAATGGACAATTTAGATATACCCTCGATTATTTCCCCTAAAGTACGATCTTATTGCTTTAGAATAAGAGCGATTTTCCACTGTTTTTATGCCATGCAAATTATAATACAAGCTGTGAATGGTTAATTTCTTTTGTAGTTGTATGTATAACAATGTATGAAGATTTTGTTTCCGGTAATATTTAAGTGTATACAGTTTTTGGGTGAACTTGACGATTTTTTGAATTGATTCCTGTCTATTTTGGATACATCTGGTCGTTTTTGCGTTTTCTCTTCATTTTACTATGGGAATAGCTTGTGTATTGCACCTTTTTGAGTTTCAAGATGTTGATATTTGATTGATATTTAGACGATCACGTTCGTGAACGTGGTGTAACGTGCTGTTTGATTAGCGTCTAACTGTAAACGAGAAACTGATGTCTCATGTCTGTCAAATATAAAGGGCGGCGTTGAGTTACGCCACTAAACACGTAATGTCTAGCAAATAGGCCAAAAAGTATAGACTAGAGTATCTTGACAATAGGTTATTTCTGTCTATTTTGCCATATATCTGCGGCGTACAGCGTGAAGCTAAAAAAAATGTTTAAAAAAAAATAATATCGATTTTTTTATATAGTTAAAATAAGTTCTTTCTGTATATTAAACAAAATGCGAGTATTGCGTGTAGATAATTAATATACTTACAAGCTAAATGTATTCCCAAGTACAACATTCTTGAAAAATTTTCTCACTAACTTTTCGAATTGATCAAATATTTTCATACTATTCACACGCTTTCGTTTTAACCCTTATATGTAACAAGGCGCCGATAAATAACTACTAACTATTTATAGGAAATCAAACCGTGTAAAATACTGCTTTGTATTTGGCTTCGTTCTCGTGGTAAATTGGAAATAGCTAAGACTTTTTTTTTATTTCGCACATAGCAGAAGGAATGTGAGAACCTAGTGTTAAGACATTTCCGTCTTTCCGACTATTTCTGGAGGCACCGCGTGTTGAGTGGCGAGTTCCGCCATTTGCCTAGTTACCAGAGCGAGGAAAGGAAAATATTAAATATTTCATTTCCTCGAGTGGAAATCGAACCCACAATTTTTCGCGCTTAAAGGCACACGTTTGTGCCTCTGCGTCACGACTGATCCCAAATAACTAAAAGTTGTGTAAGACAAATAACACATTCAGCAGGTACATTATGTTGTATTGAGACGATTAACGTCTTATTATAATATATGTAGTTAGTTTATAAATTCCTCGATAAATAAACTATTCAAAAATATTTTAAAATTCTAACTAACAGTTCCTGAGATTCTCAAGATTCTCATGTTCATCCAATCACAAGTCACAAGTACTCCACGGTGCTTAATTGAGGCAAAAGATTAATTTTATTCAGCCACTCGTAAAATAAAACAAAACAAAAAAGTGATGAGTGTATATATTAAAACAAACACATTAAATGGTGATTGATTAATGCACTGAATACCGCGGCAGTCGTGGCAGAGAGGTATAGCGTCTGATGCGACCGTTGTGGGTTCGATTCTTGCCCGGGTAAATTAACTAATTTCATTTGTTCGATTTGGTAAAAAGAAAACGCGACGTTGAGCTCCGCCACCCAATGTCTAGAAAATTGTGGCGGCACTTGGGGAACAGAGTGGACCAACACTAGGTTCCCTCTGCTTACTAAAAAAAAATAGAATCAAAATCGGTATGACAAAATAAATCGATACATCGCACAGAAAGGTGACGTTCCCACGATCCGTGAGAGTGTTGGAGTGTGATGGAACGTGCAATAATCTATACTTGCGACAGAGACAGAAACAGTAACAATTACGTTAACAGTTATAGTATGGTTAAAGGTAGCTTATTTGTTTATAATCTGGAACGGTGTTTTAGGAGGTTTTTTTTTTAATTGTCTTTGCTTTGTAAAATAGATCGTAAATGACTATTAATGTGTTTCGTAGGTTCACGCTCTATCCCGCATATAGCAGGGTAGGTAGAGGGAATCTAGTGTTAAGACATTACATTCACCATTTTCCGAGACATTCCGTATTGAGTATCGGAACGGGGATATGAGATTAATTCATTTATCCGAGTGGGACTCCAACGCACAACTGTCTTTTACAGTCAATAAAATATTAGGCCCTAAATATATTATTTTATAAAATTACTTAAAATTGTAATTTTGCGAAAATAGGAAACATTTTATTTAAGTATATATTGTATACTTTTCTTTTTAAATGTTCATTGGTCACACTCTAATATTTTGATAAAAAGCCATGATTAGGACAATTAGAGTGGTCAGAATGGTGGTAACTTTCACTAATTTAGGTATGACACAGTAACTTATTGTAATAAAGATTAATTTTGTATATATAAGACAATACAGCTTTCTCTTCTCTTTTTTCTCTTTCTTGATTTGGCTGTCGGTCGTCAGTTCTTTGCTTGTTCATGGAATCGTTTTAATTATGAGCCTACCGTTTTGAGTATGAAGTAGTAGTGGTAGTAGTAGTAGTCGTTTTTTATTTACAGCTAAATAAAAAACTTATTGCATCATATTTGAGATCTAATTTATCTGATCTATAGATCATTCATAACCTTGATCCAACCATATTTGGTAACGCATGACAGCTAACAAAGGTGCATTAACGAAAGTGATGCTCCCACGGTGTAGATCGTTTATACTTGTTTTTTGTTTTGTTTTAAAATATTGTGTAGATGTGATTGTTGTTGTGGTACATCACTAATTGTTTTTTTTAAAATAGTATATAGTGATAGAGTATTTTTTTAAATTTAGATTTGAAGACTAGTGAACTATAGAGCTTGCTTAACATAATTTATTTATATTTAAATTATTTTCATTTCCTCAGTTTGGGAGCGATAAGCGCGGCGTTAAGATTCACGACTCGACACTTATTATCTCGAAAATTTCTTTTTAGTTATATTGTGATATAACAAATCACTCTGAAAGGATATTGCTGAACTAAACGCCGCATTTTGTAACACTTAACCACAAAAAAATTGTACGCTTACAACTATTGTTCACGAATTATACGACGAATAGACAAACATACATACACAATACCTTTGCAATTATAATTTTACTGTTGTAAATGTTTTCAATTAAAAATAATAATCAATTATACATGATTGCTAAAGAGTGGAAATAAAAAAAAAGGGCAGTGACAATTGTATCGTGGGATAGGATATGAGACCGTTAGCCCAGTTTTTATCCTTCGTTTTGCGTGAAACGTGTATGCGCTAGCGGGTTTGTGAGCTTTTTTTTTTTTAATAAAAAACAGGATAATAATATTTAATAAGCTGGATAAGATGATTACCGCCGCGCTTTGTTTATCCCGAGCAAGAAAATTTAAATATTTTTAAATATAATCGAGCCATCATATAACCATCACGACCACGTTCAGACATATTGCTACTGAGCCTGTCTTCCTTTCTTCTATAATTATATTTTCCCATATTTAAATATATGTATCTTTTTTTTCCTACGTTAGTTAAGAAATAATTATATTAATAACAGGTATAGAAAGGCTGCCATTATTTCTTTATGATGGAAATCGTTCTTGTTATATGACCATTATGTTAAAGCTATATTTATTAACTACTAGCGACCAGCTTTAGGCTTCGCCCGCTTTGCTACTATTTTTTTTTAGGAGAACTCGTTCCTTAGATTAGCGCGTTCAAACAAAAACACTACTTATTTTTTCAAACAAATTCATAATATTGTATATAAAACTACGCTTTAACCCGCATATAGAGGGGTTGACAACCTAAAGTTAGGACTTCTTTTTTTGCTGAAACAGTGGCGGATTTAAACGCTACACAATAAATTTTACAAAGTATTACATAATTGCATTTAAATATTTTATTATACAAAATTTCAACCCACTACCTACTAAGCACGATTTTTTTTTCTTATCCATGGGAGTCTAAAAGATTTTGTTTATGGGAATTCTTGGTGTGTGTGCTACTTTATAAATAAACGGAACACTATAGAATATGGTTTAAATAATTTTGGACCGTAATATCTAAACAATAAGATGTTTTTTACTACATTAGTTTCTCTAGCGATTCATTTCCCACGCTATCGTCGGTGAATCATTAAGTATCGATAAAATGTGGTCGTGTTTTCAGTTATATTTTTGTGTTTTGTTTGGTTGGTGGGGAAAGTGTAGGTTCAATTTTTAGTTGACGATTTTTGGGATTTTTGTAGGTCAAAAACCTAGATGTAGTTGCATTTCATGATAGTTATGGGGCTCCTTGTAAGGTATCCGTGGCGCAGCGGTTCAGCGTGTAAACGGGATGGTTGTCGATTTACACATATAAGATTTTTTGTCTACCTTGTTAAATGCGGGATACAGCGTGAAGCTGAAAAGTAATTCTTTATAGTGAGTCTAAAAACTAAAAACCTTTCCTTTTTTTATTTTCTTTGATAGGATTTGATTTTGTACCGACGACTGTCGTTATGTACTTACAAGTAAGCTACATGTTATCTGTAACACAAAGGTCTTTTAGTAAATCTTTTGTTCACTAGATGAATAGCATGTGTCAGTTCATAACGCTTATTTATCTCATTATATAGAATGACGGTAAATAATAACTTGAGTTTTTAACTAATTGTTTTAAATATATCTTTTTCTTTTAGCTCCACGCTGTATCCCGCATACAGCGTGGTAGGCAGAGGGAACATAAGACCTATTAAGACATTCCGCTGCCCATGCCCTATGTTATCTAATTTTTTAAGACATTACGTGTGCATGTGATTAGCGGAACTCTATGTCACGCTTTGTCTTTCTTACCAGATCTAAGAAATGACAATAATTAACAGCTTCGAGTGGAAATCGACAACACGCAACAGTCACACGCTGGCCTCGTGCTTTTCCTGATTTTTAAATAAAAAAAAAATCACTATCTCCAGATAAGCGAGAGGAAACGGATGTACAAAGTATCGACTATCCACTGGCCGCAACCAGTTACTTATATCAAGTGTCCATGGGATGTGAAATCTGATACGTTTCATAGCTTTCCCGTTTTGTGAATAAAAAAAAAAGAAATTGATTTAAAAAATATATATATATAAAGGCCTTAATTTTTTATTATATTATTATATTGCATCTTCACGGGGAATCTCGTGTTAAAAAAATTATTTTACTAACTTCTGTCCAATTCAGACATATTGTTTGTCGATAGGCGGAACTAAACGCCTTGGTTTGCCTTATATAATTTTTCTGACTGTAAGCGGGACGTCCATTCCCACTCGAGGGATTGTATTTATTTAATTTCCTAGCTCTGGTAACAAGACAAAGCGCGGCGTCTAGTTCCGCCAGTCAACAGGCAATGTCTTGAAAATTTTGCAGTGCGTGGAGGACAGAGTATCTTAACGCTAGGTTCCCTCTGCCTACCCTGCTATATTCGAGATATAACGTGATGTGAAACTATACATTTCCTCGAGTGGGGATTGAACCCTCAACAATTGAGTTTACAGTCTGTCACTGTGCCACGATGGTCTCATTTATTTTTGCCCCCCTGTCCTAAATCACCTTGTACGTTGAAAATGCATTTAATTTATGTCTATAACAAAATCCCCGTGGGTCAGTGCCATGTGTGTGACAATTGTGCATACGGCTAGATGCGACCCCCGCGTTGCTCCCGCCATGTTATATTTTGTATTGTCTGGAGAATCGGAATAACTATGGTTTTAGTATATTTTAAGATATTTTTGTCAGTTTTTGAGTGTTTTAAAGGTGTTCAGATTTTAGAGGGTAGTTACGGTGACGTGGGCAACGGATGTCTTAACACTAGATTCCATCTGCCGATAGTAAACAGCAAAGATGAAGCTGCTTTTTTTAAATATAAATTATACTAATTCTAAATCCTACCACATACTATATTCCATTTCACTTGAAAACAAGCAAACCGTGACGTTCTAAAAACTCACTGTGCATGAACGTGTCGTGTGCGAGTGAGACGCAAACATTCATTGGGTAATGTTAGAAAGGTACGGCAATACTGAATAGTGAGGGAGACATTGTAATAAAAAGTTTATATGTATTGTTTTTAACTATATATTCGATTTTTTTTAAATATTTATGCGTCTTGAGTAAAGGAAATAAATGAACTGGTTGAGTTCTTTGAGGTTTTATAAATACGGTGGTTAAAAAATTAAAAACAAAGAACTAAATGGTAAAATAAAAAAGATAAAATATCTAGAAGATTTTTATGTTCTAGGGTAGGCACTCTGCCTACCCTATTTTTTTATAATTCTCTCGAATTAAAAAAAACTTGCAAAAAAATTCCCACGTCCAATGGGTGATGTAAGATAGCCTTTCTCAATAAATGAACTATCCAACGCAAAAATAATTTTTAAATTCAGATTTGTGTGTTGAACCAACCAAACTCTAGTCTCTATTCTTAAAAGTTTTAAAAGTATTACGTATAGATAGATATTTTCTACGTATCTTTGAAATGACTCATGCAAAATTCTAAAATAACCCCCTTTGTGTTCTCCCCTCAAAGGCCTTCTTTGTTTTTGTATTATAATTAGGCTAACTAACTCTGTTTGTCTGCATGTTTGAAATAACTGCGAGACCTTTTAACTTTTTTGCATAATATAGCTATTAAATGTTTTATCTTTACAAGTCAAGGAAGATAAATAAATTTGTTACTATATA
>DWAL01000538.1:0-10564 GCA_018230405.1 Heliconius hortense
CACACGTACTTTAGTCGCCTCTTACGACACCACCAGTACCAGGATGATCCTATTTTAGGCCGGGATCACAGGGCTAAACGGCACATAGGCTATATTTAATATAAGGATTCGATATAAATAACGCGTATAGTTTGCTACTAATTTATATTGCTATAAAAGTAATATAGTTTTGTATTTCCTTGTAAAATGAGTTCATTTTAAAATATACAATGATTATTGTTTGAATATCGGATCATCGTGTCAGGTATATATATACTTATACTTCATATATGTATATTCCATTTTATATCAATAAAAGTTCTGTTTTGTGAATATTTTATTTAATATTTTTAAGTCACCTTCACATACACTGGAATCCTTTAAGCTTCTTTGGATTTTAACCTAACGTCATTGATGTTTCGAATAACACACTCAGCTTACACGGTAAACCAGCAACGTTCAGGTTATTTTGCGAGATATACAACACATTATTATTGAGTAGAAGCAGCAAAGGTAACTGAATTTTATTAGAAGTCCTCGCGTTGTTATTTGTTTGTAATTTTGTCATAAAAGTTGTAGTGGCATTGAAGTTAGTAGTGGCATTAAAATTGGTTAATGTTAAATATTGGAAGATAGACGAAAAAGAAAAGTATTCAGATTCATAGTTCACAATAGTAAGAGCTATTAGATCTATTATCTTATCGATATTTATATCTGAAGTATCCATGTAACTTTTCTTTGATATTCACTTTTATGATCACAAGAGAAGTCAAGTGTCTTAAGAATGCTCACTTTGAAAGGTTTCGATGAGCAAGTTCAGATAATTTTAGAGTATATACCTCCAGGGAATTTCATTTCAATAAAAAGTTTGATATAGCGCCAAAGACAGTATGCCACAATCTAAATTCATTCTTTTTGTATTAAAATATGTAAATATATAAACTCAATTTGATGAAAAAGATACATAAAACAATTACATATTTTTTTAAAATCATGAATGAACAAATTAAAGTACTAATTATAATTTATTGTAGTTATAGAACGGCTTAGCTATTATAATAAAAAAATTTCTATATTAAAGTTAAGATTTAAATCGAATGTAGCATTTATATGCCTAGTGACGTTTTAATTTTGTGACTTGAAACGTATTACGAACAATGATTTAGGGCAAAGATAATGCCAATTAATTTAATATTAAATCATGTTTATCTTTACTACATGTTATTTTCAAGTTCAAATGAACACTTCAACCCTTGTAGTAGTACACCCCTATAGTATAATAACAACAAAACACCGGGACGTTAGGTAAGTCGCTCAACTAATGCCGTCCTTAGCCATTTATCATTTTGCGAAACAACCGCATAATATCCCTAATGAGTAAAATCCAAGCATACCTTGGGCAATACCATTAATATTACAAGCCCGGCCTTTCCCCTTTATAGATGCCTACCTTAGCAACGAACGGTGAATGCATACTATGTCGAGTTTGGAGGTTATTAATTTTGGGGATTTATTTCCTTTAAACGGAAACCAAACATTCTTATAGCTAAGAGTTTTTTTATATTATTTATACATTATTCTACCATTCTCTTTATTACAGTCGTGGCGCAGAGGCATAAAGTGTGACTGTAAAATCGACTGGTCGTGGATTCGATCCTCACTCGAGGATATGAAATATTTTATTTCTTATTCACATTTATATTTTCATTTCTTCCCTCTGGTGTCGAGGCAAAGCGCGGCGTTGAGTTCCGCCACTCAATAGGCAACGCCTTTAGAACTCGGCGGAGAGTGAGCAACGGTGTATCTAAATACTAGGTTCCCTCTGCCTATCTTCCTGTGTGCGGGATACAGCGTGAAGCTGATTCTCTTTATTGCTTTATGAATATAAAGTGAACACAGAACGCATTCGCGGGGATTACGTTCATTTATTTAGTCATCTGGACTGAACTATGCAATAACAAACTTCAATTCAAATAAACAGTCATTTTATACTGATTCATTATTTAATTTAATGTTGCCCCATCCCTCGCTGTGGGGAGGAGGTGGGGAGGTGGGTAAATGGGGAGTTTCGGGACATGTGACATATTCACGCGCCACTCGGGTGTACTTATGGTAGGTGCTGCTGCGGCTACGCGGTGCCGTATGTTACATGTAATGGAGCACCCACAGCAAGACGCTATGGAAAATAATTTTCGTATAAAATATTTTTACTTCAATGTGACACAGTCATATAATACATATATATTTTGAGACGACATTAGTTTGTACTGATAAAAAAGTAAAAAGAACGTAATATTTGGGCCAAGTTTATAATAGTATCTATTACTACATATTCTGTTAAATTCTAATATTTATAATACATCTACTTTCAAGTATACAAGCTCTAGGTGAAAGTATAATGAATTATTGACATTTATATATTGATTGGAAAGATCTGTTTTGTAATGTTATATCTTATATGATTGTTTTCATTTAATATTCTACTAAAGGTTTCTTAGTAATTTCGTCATTGTCCGCAAACTTGCTTGCGTGGACGTAAAATGAAAAAAAAAAGTTTTTATCGCATTACGGTTTTCATAGGAATTTCAGGAAATCCTCTCTCAGTGCTCCTCTACATTTCCTAATCTAACTACATACCAAATTAAGTTCCGTGGTGCCCTCTATGCTTTGTCTATCAGTCTTGAAAGAAAATAAGAATACTGTAGACAGATACAACATGTACATTAGTACATTTGAAACACTTAATTCCCGAATATTTATTGGTTTCATGATAAAAGGGAAATATCCAATAAGCAACACTCATATCTATACCGAAGCCTAATTTGCTTAATAGGATACAAATTAATGAACCAGTTGGAAATTGCCGTAATTACCTAATATGCACATACGGTTGCATACTGTCACAAACTGTTTATCCAATACTAGCGACCAGCCTGCGGCTACGCTTCACACAGGTAAAATTAATATAATTTATGGGCGATATTCATCGAAATAAAGTTTTTTTTTCAGTTTCACGCTGTATCCCGCATTTTGCAGGGTAGGGAAGGGGGAGCCTAGAGTTAAGAAATCCCATTCCACACTTTCTGCTGATTTTTTGAGGCATTGTGTATTGAGTGGCAGAATTCAATGCCGCGCTTTTGCTTTGGTACCATAGTGACGAAATAAAAATATTAATAAATAATTATTCATTCTCCCGAGTCGACCTACGACCGTCGCATTACTATCACAGGCTTAGGCCCTAGCCACGACGGTCGCAAAAAGAAGTTAGTCTAAAAAATAAAGTTAGTCTGATGAATATTAGTAACCTAAGTTACCTACAAGACATCTTGAGCTACATATTTGAACAAGGCAGTCATTGCTTGTCTTTCGTAGACATAGTATCAATCAAATTATACAGGGTTGAAGTGTCAGCACCACTTTCCGAAATCGAGTCGTAGGTAATGGCGGAAAAGTTCAAAGTTGGTTAACCTTTCGTAGTATTTTTGTATTAGTATGTGTTAACGTTATTGGTATCTATGTGTAACTGCGTCACACGAAATACAGTATGAATAAACATCGTGAAATGAAAAAAATCCTACATCTAAACTATTGAGGTATTATGATTATTTTATTTATTTAAAATGTTTTACCCTATACGCTGTTCCCGTAAAAGGAGCGCTGACACTTCCACACTGTATATTTCTATATTTTTTTTATATTTTATTATTTCACACCAATGTAGCGACTAATCTATGATTTGACTTAGTTTATATTATGTATAGATGATAGTTATGACGTAATCACAAAGTATATTTTTTAACATAATTTTAAGTTACATAAAATTCAGATTTTATACAAAAATCAGGGAATGCACTATTATTTTCGCAACTTTAAAAATGAAAATTATATATTGGTTTAGACTTTAGACGAAACGCAAAATTTCGAATAAATTTTCAAATTCTAAATATTTTGTTTGATCGTAAAGGAGAAATTCAAAGCGCAGGTAAACGAAGCTGCTGTTACAGGACAGTTATTCCTTTCTTTTTAAAGGAACTATGCGATAGACTAAGGAATAAATAGCGATATTCGATTTTTTTTTGTTTTAGTTTTAGTTTTAGTTTTGATAAAAATAATATTTTGCATTGTTCTGTCTTTGAGGTCAGTTGTGGCGTAGGGGCACACGGCGTGTCTGTAACGTGACGATTGTGTGTTCGATCCACACTCGATTCATTACTTCGAATTGTTATTTATTAACATTTTGATTTATTCGCTCTGGCACCAAGGCGAAAGCCTGGCGTTAAGTTCCGCCACTCAATATGCCTCTAAAATTCGGTGGAAAGTAGTTGGAACGGAGTGTCTTAACAATAGGTTCCCTCGATATACCCAGCTGTGTGCGGGATACAGCGTGAAGCTGATTTATTTTTTTTAAATTTTAATTTAGATTTATTCTGTTGATGGTCTTGTTACACACAATGCAATGTTATAATTACTATAGCTCACAAGTGTATTTCTCCAACTAAAAACAGAAATAAGAAAACATAAGCTTTCCGGTAATTCACATAAGTGCTTCCCCTGAGGAACAGCGAGAAAAGTTGCCATAAAATAGTTTATAATAATATCTCCGCCTTCGCCCTCGTGAATATTTTATGTACGGTGCGAAAGAGACGGCTACATAAGGTATTGCTACGATATGCTACAGTGCGGTGGCTTTACCAAGTTGATGTATTATAGCTTTCTAAAGGCCAATGTTTCCTTTCAAATATTCTATTCTCATAAGTAAATGGGATATTTCTTAGTTATTTTTTGTGTAAATTTTCATAAAATATTATTTGTAGATGACTAAAAATACAACATTATACAGACATATAAAGAAAGTGATTGTGAACGTTGTCCACATTAATCTAACATATGAGTCTATAATATATTATACGTTACATTACGCTGGAAGCTCTATATGAATAAAATAATGCAAACATTAACTTGGCTCTACATATTTAATGTTGACCGCTAAGTCGAGCGGAGACCACACATGCATAGCGCACGAGCCGCGCACTCCACTACAGCGTAATTAAAAATTAAGCCACACCGACCCCAGGTGTTCTCCAGCGAAATGCATTAATTAAGATTGTCGAGAAAAACCTTAAACAAACTCTGTAGTGGTGCACTAATTATCTTAGTTGCGCAATACTAGCCGCATACTGTTACCGCGCTCTCGTTTGCCTATTCTGAAACGGATCAAGGTCGTTCATGAAGACGGAACGGGCGTTTAAGAAAAACCGGCCAAGTGCGAGTCGATGACGCCCAATGAGGGTTCTGTATCAATTTTGTGATTGTAGATCAATGGGTAAATGATTTATGAATGTTGACAACTTTAAATTTGCGGTTGTATGCACTCGTTTTGTATGAAATGCACTACAAATATAATTTTTTAGTTACCTATTTTATATTTCGGATTTTTTTCTTTATCTTTCTTACTTATAGCCTAATTTAATTATTTATAGGTCTACAAGCAGTAAGGTTCGCGTTCTAGTTTATTATGTTAAAGATAATATTCTAACATAATAATTTAGAACATGATAGTTTTTTGAATTAAAGTAAATTTTATTTTCTAATGTATGGGACATTGGAAATTAAAGTCCAATTCAATAAAACAATTATATTGTAGCAATTTTGTTGAACATAAAATTTCTGAACCAATTTAAGTAAAGTAAACAATAAATTTTAAGAGAGTTTTCCAAAATACAATACTGAAAATTATATTTACATCAGTTTAGCAGTTTTTGAGATCAATATGCACAAGCGCACAGACAGACAGATATTTTTCTGAAATAACTGTTTTGTTAATAGACAGCGATCAGTTACAATTTTATTATATGTAGAGATGTCCTGTATTATAAAAATTATATCGATCGGCTCTTATTTAATAATGCTATGCTTAGCTTTGTTAGAAGTTGAGAAGAATGTTATTACACTTCGTTTACCTCCTCACGCTCAGCTACGTTTATTGCACTAAAAATATAACGAATGAAGTATGCATATGTTTTCTTTGTGTTATTTACTTTGATATAAGAAGACAATGTATTTTTATATTAATTTCATATAAACTATTTGAAGCGAGTTTTTTTTTAAATATATATATACTCGAGGCCAGTCGTGGCACAAAGTGTGACTGTCAACTCTATTGGTTGTGGGTTCGATTCTGACTAGAGGAAAATATTTATTTAAATTTATATTTTCTTTTCTTCTCTCTGGTGTCGAGAAAATGCCGCGTTAAGCTCCGAAACTCAACACGCAATGCCTCCAGAATTCGGCGAAAAGGTGGGAAACGGAATGTCTTACAATAGGTTCCCTCTGCCTTGCCTTGCTTGTGTGGGATATAGAGTTCAGCTGATTTATATACTAGCTCGATTGCCGAATACAAAATCGGTGACTTTTGTTTGATGTTATATTTTATGCCAGAGAGGCAGCAGTCAAGTAAATAAAGACACTTTTTTCTCCGCTTTCCACCCCGCATTTGAGATATTAAATATTGAATGGGGGAACTCAATAGCTAGCTTTTTCTTGCCAGAGAGGGAACACTGAAAATAATTTATTAATAAATATATTTTAAATTTATTTAGATACTACTCCACCGTCATGGATTAGTGTACAGTAGACACCTAGTAAGGTTTATAAAAAAATGAGAATAATTTGTACGTAGTCGAAATTTAGACCCATATTCACTGGCCACACATAACGCGTATAGTATGTAAATGTTATTTGCAACAAAATGGTGTCATTGAAAAAAGTAAATATATTTTATTCATTGCCAATGACCTACTTTCTATTAATAAGAAACTATATTTCGGTTTTTTATTTAATTTAATGTTTATTACTGTTTTAGTTTAATAAATTACTAATAGATAAGATTTGTTAATTAAGAATTGTGGATTCGACTCCTATTCGGGGTAAGTATGATTTTAAACAAATTGTTTTCATTTCTTCGCCTTGTTAGATGAGACGAAGCGTTGAGTTCCATACGAAACCTCGAATTGGACAGAGGCTAGGAATTAGAATGTCTTAGCATTAGAAAAAACGCGCGAAGCTGGCTTTCAAACTAAGCCAGCCAGGTGAAATTTAAAGAATGTATAGTTTTTTTTTACCATTTTTAAAGTGTTATTCCACATTTAGGACAGAATTTTTTTTATTTAGAAAACATATACCAGCGCGAAGCCGTAGCCGCCGTAACCGACCAGGTCGGTTTCCAGGAAGCGCGGGTTCAAGTCCCGCTACATTATTTTTTTTATACGTATTCTAAATAAGTAAGAATATATAGGTATTTCAATCCAAATTCATACTTTTACATAAAAAAGAAACTTTTAAACAACTCAGACTTATTAATTTGGTAGTAAATATGTTAAATTTTAAACGTCAATTTTAATTCTTCTAACCTTAAAAAGTTTGAATTGTGGTGAAAACCCATAGGTATATTTCGTTTCATATTTCGATTAAATATTAAATTATTTAAGTGAAAGTTTTAATTACTACATTAACTTGAACGATTTAGAAATAGAAATATATAGATAACATTACGAGCAGTAATAGCTACATTACAACGAAATTTCATACCAAGAGAGACATGAGCGTGACGCCGTCACGTCATTTCATATAATAAAATTTGTGGGTGACATCCGACGTATTGTGTCATGTCAGGTGCAATGCACTATTCTCCGAAACAATATGAATCTGATTGCACATATTTGGTTATTTGAGACATGCAAGCTGTGGGTGGTAATCCGACTTAGCCTTTTGTCATCGATGGCGTATTCACTGGAACGGAGACTTTGTGGTACTGAGGGAAGTTAAATTTCAAAGTTCAAAGTTGTATGTGAATTGGGAAGTACTAAAAATTTTGTGAAATTGTTAATTTGTTATAAATATAGTTATTTTGTCTGCATACAATATATATACGGCTTATAGGGTAAACGTGCGATCCGTTTTTAGTTTCTTTTTCGTAATGTACATTTTACACCCTTCAGAAGTGTAAAAAAAATGCTAAATCGACCTATATTTTACTTCATATGGCAGAGAATACAAACAAATTTTCGAAATTGTAAAAACCTTCTGATAATATACGTATACTAATAGATTTTTAAAGAGAGCTTTCGTCTCTTCTTATAATTTGGAGGTTTACGGTCTAAGCCGACGATATGTATTATAATAATTATTTCACCCAAAGATTGAGATATTAATAAAATATGGTTATAAGAATAAAATATTATTATTAACTAAAAACTCAGGATAATAGACAATAAATAACAACTATATTTTATATCCAAACGTAGATAAAATACAAAAGACAAGAAACAATATGTGAGATTGTAAGACAAACGTTTAAAATATTCAACAAAGAGAAGACGCCTAGAACGTTTAACAAAGGCACAACCCTAAATATAATCCTTGAGTGGGCAGCGAGCATACGTCGTTTGCGCAAACTCCCACTGTCATTATAAAATACGAGCCGTATCCGTGGATCCACTATGAGGGATGGAGGGTGGGCTCAACACCTGCTGCCCGAAGTCATGGAGTTACGAACTTCTTACAGTTGCTATTTCACGTTTTTGTACGTTGAAAGTCAACTCGAATAAATTTATCACTTGCTCCGAACTGAATAGAGCCCACCCCCTTTTTTTTTTAATAGTTACGTAGTATAATGTTTGAATTTTACATATATTACTGGCCTCTTTTTATTTTGTGTGTAAATGTTGAATTTTTTTTGTTTTTTTTTTTTTTTTTTTAGGTTTTTATGAGTATTATAAATTTGTTTGTAGTGTTGTAAGTTCATAATGATGCCTCTTATTTTATTTTCTCTTTGGACACAAATTATTCTGTATAACATCATATTGGCCTAACTTAACCTAACGAATTAGAATTTAAATCTTTTGCCATGACCTAATTACTTAAGTTTATATTTATAGTAATCATTTTAATCTCGACATATTAAAAATAAAAAATAAAAATATAATTTTACCTTCATTTTCTCCATAATCTAATATATTATATTTATTTAAAATATAAGCATAACTATTTAACGTTTAGTATTTTCATACCGTGGTTTAGTAATAATGTAAATGAAATTACTTATATTCAAAGTTGTTGAACCACTACATCAGGTTTGATAAGCCCCACATCCTCGCAAAGAAGAGGCTATTGAAAACATCCTAATTTAAGAGAACACTGTTGGAAACTTTATACTACCTAGATCCAATCATAAAAAAAATTATGTCTCATTCCACTACACCAGAGGGCAAGATGGAGTCTGCAAGAAGCCAGGGCAGTACGCGAGGCAATCAAGAAATCGTTGGCAGTAGTTATATTAATCTATATCTATATTTATAATAAAACTGTAACGGGTCTGTAATTGAAAGATATACGATAAAAAATGCTTTTGAGGACCTTAGTTAATGTAATAGAACCCAAAACAATAATTTTTAAATTGTTGTTTGTCTGTTTCTCTGTGCGTTTGTTATCGATAATCTCATGATTGCCTTAAATTAATAAAATGCGGTTTTCACTATTGGCCTCTAGCAAGCTTCCGTTAATATATGTATATAGTTTTATTAAAATCAGTTCATAAATAAAAAAAAATGAATTTAAAGTACTTAGTTCGACAAATTCGCTAATTGCTATAACAGTTATTTCAAACAACTGTTTTAATTTTCGATGATGGATAGAGATTTGTAGAGCAATATTTAATTTATGTGTTATAAAATTTTTATAATGTTTTATAGAATTTTCGCGGAATCGGAATTTATGTGGAAAAAATTACGTTTGCAGTTTGCACGCAGTTACGGTTTACCTAGAAAGATGTGGAATAACTAAATTTATTTCTATTAAATATGATAATCAAATCAGTTCCCAAAACATCTAATTTACGATTTATTTAATGCAAAACCAAACTAAAATAATGATAATTAATCCATTTTTGGGATTTAGTACCTCAAAAGGAAAAAAAGGAACTCTTATACACTTTGAAGTCCGTTTGTTCGTCTGTCAAGATCATTCCACTTGACATTGCCTTGAGGTATTAATCTGAAATTATGATTAGATATTCAGATTTACGGTTCCTTGGAGCACAGAAAAGATATCCGCATATGTATAATACTAAAAGGTATAATAATACAGGTATAATACTTAAAGAGTGCCATTACAAATGATTTTGATGTAAATATTTAAACGGACTTATAAACATTTCAGTTGATTTTTTTCCTTCTGTCTATTACACTTTAACGCCTAAACCACTTAATCGATTTTAATAAAATGTTGTACATTTGTATATAGAATTGGTCTTAGGAAATATGCTAACTAATATTGCGAAAAGAGGGGTTGAACTGAATTTTAATAATGTAAGCCAAGGTATTAAAACATATTTGTAAACCAAGTTGTTCAAATTTTACCATTAGAAGTCAGTATAGATGTGCTGTAACATATATTACAACACGAAAACAATTCGGTTATTAATAAATAATAGGGTAATCGGTGAGCGAGTCGCTAGTAGTAATAAATATAAGTATTAGTAATCAGCTTCACGCTGTATCCCGCACACAGCAGGGTAGGCAGAGGGAAC
>DWAL01000539.1:0-10552 GCA_018230405.1 Heliconius hortense
CGTGACTACAGATGCTCCACATATTTTATTTAGGTATTGAGTATTATAATGAATATTTTGAAAATTATTCTTTTTAAACTGTTTCATATTAGCAATATAACGCAGTGCAGTAAGCTATACTACATATATGTTTGTAATATGAGGAAAGTACAAATTTAACGTTGGCTAAGTCATTTTAAAGGTAGGAGACAAACCGAGAGATGTTTACAGAATTGATAGTTTAACAAACGACTTCCTGTTGTGCCTCGACACTCGTAATATTTGTTATGCTTAAATATATATTGAAAGTTATTGATGATATGGTATATATAGGTCTTTATATCGCCTAATAGGGGAAGCGAAATCGTTCGGCCTCCATTATAGAGGAATTCCGCGAAAAGAGAAATATGAAATTTTGATAGTTAAAGTAATAAGGTACATTATATGTAAAGGAGTGCATATATTTTTTAAATAATGCATAAAGAGTATGTAAAATTAATAAAATATACTACACACATACGTTGCCAAGATAGACAGGGGGAAGATAGTGTTACGACACTATGTTCGCATCTTTCAATTCACTTCACTTCACTTATCTAAGTGGGAATCGAACCCGCATCTTTCACGTCTAATATCAGAAGCTGTATCGTAACAGGCTAATAATTTATAGCAACATTTACACATAAATGTAACCCAAATAATACAAAAACTGCGTAAGTTTCGTTTAAAGTTCATCCAGGCACGTCAAAACCAGCGCGTGTTCTAACCGCTACTTCTCGTTCTAGGCAACCGCAGAATTACGCGCCCGAACGCCCCTAGATGATATTGGATACAAATATACTGTTTATAATGATTATACACATTTTTCTTTTTACTTTGCAGCTTTCATTTAAATAACGTTAATATTTTAATTATAATTAACAGAGTAGTCTTTAGTTTACTTAAAAAATGTTAGTAAAAAGTACATATATTTCCTAACAATTTTATAAAGTCTATTTGCTCAGAATTTAGTTGTATATGACCGTAAATAATCATACTGAGTATCTTTTACTACTATCTACTCACAATAGAAAAAAAAATGCTAAAATATTTATAGATAGAAAAAAATATCTATAGACTAGCGGTATACATTAAAAAGCGACCGCAAATGGGGTTTTGCAATCGGCTCATAAGAAGGCTACAGGTTTCTTTACAAATGATTACAGAAAATTGCGAATAACGGACGGTTACCTGAGTTTTTGTTAAGCATCCATGATTAAAATTGCATTTCTGCACCGTGGATACAGTTTGTACGGTTTTAAATTGATCTTATTATTTTACTTTGGAAATTTACATAATTATAAACTCCATGTAAAACATTTTTGTAAGATTAACTCAAAACAAGTCACTCCGTTGCTCACTTTCCGCCGAATTTCGGAGGTATTGCGTGTTAAGTGGCGGAACTCAACGCTGCGCTTTGTCTCGATACCAGAGCAAGATATTTCACTTCCTCGAGTGGAGATCGAACCCACGCCGCGTCACAGTCACAGTCACACTTTGTGCCCCTGCGTCATGGCTGGCTTCGATAATATACGTATTATTATAACAATTAACTTAAACTTAGCTCGTAAATTTAGATATAATATAGAAAAGGCTTTATGAAAGTTGACAACATAAAGATTATTTAAAAAAATATTCAAAATCTTAAACTGAATTACTGTAAGCCCGAGTGTTGTGGGTTCGATTCTCACTTTGGAAAAATGAACTACTTTCATTTTCTCGCTCTGGTAACATGACAGAGTTGAGTTCCGTCAACGACTACGTGAGGTTTCAAACATTAAGCGGAAAAAGGGGAACGGAGTTTCTTTACATTGTCTACCTTGCTATTTACGAATACAACGTGAAACTATAAATAATATATAAATAAGCAGAAACGGCGAGACGAGGTAGGTATTCCTGGGAGATGTTTAAACATCATATATTTAGTATTCTATAGAAGTTGTAGCATAAAAAGTTCACTGATAATAAGTGTACGTGAAACCGCCATGAGAAAGATTGAAGCGTAATTGTTATGAGATTTGTAGCATCTTTTAATTATTGTAATTGAACGACATTATTTTCTTAAGAATGCTGCATTATCTGTTGATAAAAAAAACTTTTATTTATATGCTCTGTCGTCCATTTACAATATATTATGAGTTAGGTGGCGGAGCTAAACGCCGCGTTATATATAATCAGAACAAAGTAGCCATAACATTTATAATTTTTTTGATGCGGTCATTGAAATCAATAGTAAATATCTCATGTAATTTCTATCAAAATAAAATTAGATTATTTGGTAATAATTATGATTATAAAAAATATATATATATTTTCATTTCTTCGCTCTGGAGACGAGGGGAAACACGACGTTGAGTACCGCCACTCAACACGCAATGCCTCCACATTTCTGCGGAAAGTGAGGAATAGAGTGTCTCAACACTAAGTTTCCCTCTGCAGCAGGGTAGTACTGTGTATACTGCAGCATACAGCGTGAAGCTCATTTAACTTATTTTTTATTATTTTGATAGCTAAATAAAATCACCAACACCATTATATCTCACAGTTTACACTTGCCTATTTAATTCGAATTATGTTCAGTGATCGAATATGAAATCCGATAGGTCAGATGCATCTTATGGGAGCTGACGGCGTACACGGTAGCCACTGGGATCGAGTGACAGGCGCCTCCCGTCGTGATTACAACTCGCGTGTTCCACAACAAACTTTTATATTTCTAAGAAGCTGGTAGAGAAGTGTGAACTTGTTGGCCTGAGCTGGTGGTGGTGGTTGTTTGTTTTGGTATTATTTTGACTTTGTCTTCCAGGTATAGAGTTATTGGTACTGATCCCAAGTGACAGCGGGTTAGATTGATGTGTGAAATCATGTCAAGAGTCATTTGTGGCGTAAGCTACGCGAAAAAGATTCGGCTTAACTCCTATTGCTCTTTTAATATCGTGAGGTCTGAACTAACAGTCACTTTTTATAGATCATGTTGCGAAGTTCATCGAAGTGTTAGTTTTGTAGTATTTTTTGAGCACCTCTTCAATATGTTTGAGTTTATTATATTTTGTTCTTTTTTCAGCTTCACGCTGTATCCCGCATGTAACAGGTTATTCAGATGAAGGCTATTGTTAAGAAACTCCGCTCCCTACCTTCCACCGAATTCTGGAAGCATTGCGTGTTGAGTGGCGGAGCTCAACGCCGCATTCACCTCAACAACGAAGCGAAGAAATAAAAATATTAAATATTTCATTGCCTCAAGTGGGAATCGAACCCATTATCTGTTGCGCTTGTGGCCCTGCGCCAAGACCAGTTGGCGAACTGAATTTATATTCACAACCATACTTTTATCAATGTTTACTTTAGTTAAGCATATTTCATTATTACCAACACGTATTTAAAATAAATAATGTGTCAATTTAAATGTTTCGCTTCCGAAGCCCATATTGATAAGAATTATGAAAATGAATAACCTGTTTATATATTTATCGTTGAACAAATAGACGATTCCGGCGTGTGCCTGCTCATCCGTAGCGGCGTACATTTAACGATATTTATGGGTAGTCCAACATTCGTCATTGTATAGACAAACGGATATGGGCTCGAAGCCAGACAATATAGGCTCTATTGACCACATCCGAATGGTTTTGTCTTCTATATAGTATTATAAAATTTTTAAATTGACAGTAGTTTTTAATATTCGTATATTAATTAATACTCGTGTATTCAAATTATGTTGAAATTATTTTTTCGTTTTTGTTTAATATATCATGAAGGATTTTTAAATATTTATCACACATACACATAATTATAAAATTTGTCGTTAGTTCATGATATTTTTTTGTTATTTTAATCACATATTACTGAAGTTCCTTATGTATGATGACTCCAGTATTCCATTTATAATATTCGTATTGGATTTATCTTCAATCATTATTATAATTTTGGATCTTCTCTGTCTAAACCAAATACATTTCCAATCCCGATAATATAGATAGCGTGTTCCAAAATTAAAATCAGGATCACACAAAAGGATTTTGTTTATACTGACGTGGGTGTTAAACGCAGTTTTATGTTACTCATCCCACGTCTCTTTAAATCTGTCGGAGACCACAGTGAGGGTACAACTTAAAAGGAAAAACGTTTGTGTTTGGTCAGTTGAACACTAAAGGTGTCAATATTTTTTTATAGTTCCAAGGATCGAGGCCATGTTTTATATTGCGTGTAAATTGTACAAGGTTCCCTCTCCGCCCTCATGTCTTCTTTGCTATCGACTGTATCAACAGTACACAATAGAAAGTAACCGCAGGCTTTAGAGCTTCCTTCATATAATGAGCTCATAAAAAAATAAAACCCATTTAGATATCTAGACAGGAAAGCTGTTTTTCAAAGCAATGGGCAATGAGACGGAAAATTAGAAACGCCCTTACTAAGCGTGTAATAAAGAATGTAAATTTGAGAGGAAATGCATTAATTGTGTAAAATGTGAGCTAACTTAATGCGTTTTGTTTTGTATAGTAATACCTTATGGTGCCGTAAACCTTTAAGGCGTATTTACTATAAATCATCGTTATGCGCAAACAATTTTTAGTGACAGGTCACTGTGTTTTTCCTCTTGAAGACGTATTTTGAAGATCAATCTATTTAATAATTATTTTGTCACGCGACAATTTAAAAAAAGAACCAAATTTCAGGGCTAGATTGCTCAAATATGATATAATTCATTTTGCTGATTTATATCAATCAGAACCCACTGTTTTGTCTGGCCAATCTCAATTTCACAATAATAAATATAAATGTTGCCAGATAAATAATTAAACATAGCCTTACTTTGTCAATAGATATTCATGTATTCATAGTTATATAAAATTTATTACACACCGATTGCACATCAAAAATATTTTCCAACAAAGCTAAAAATTAAAAATACCTATTTCACGGCTTTGATCAAAATTTATAGCATATTGAGCGTAAAGGAGAAAACAGAAAACGAATTCTTTAAGCTTACCAAAGAACGTTATCCGCAGTATATTAAAATGGAATGGGCCTAAGATGATTTTTATGGTCGCGTCTATTGATAAAAGTGAAATAGATTCTTATAAGCGCACATTTTATCAGATTTTATCAATCTTATATGATAGCAAGACATACCTATGTTAAATATGTGTAAGTATATAATAGATACTCGGACGTACCTAAGTACCTACATAATATGTATATTTTGTGAGTTTGTTGTGAAATTGAAGAAGGCATACGATTTTTATGGAATATCTCAAAAAAAAAATCAGCTTCACGCTGTATATCCAGCAGGATAAGCAGAATGAGTCTGGTGTTAAGACACTCCGTTCTCTACGTTCCGCCGAATTCGCGCTTTGTCTCGACTGCAGAGCGAAGAAATGGAAATATGAATTTAAATAAATATTTCATTTCTTCGAGTGGGTATAGAACCCGGGTACATGGACTCGCATACGGAGGGTTCCGTACCAATTTCAGAATTGTATGTCCACGGGAAGTATAATTTGTAAAAGTTAACAAACTGAAATTAGATGATACCTTATACATTTTTACTTTTTGGATTTTTCCTTTACTTATACTGCAAGTTCCTATACGTATAAGTCCCTATACGTTTTGTTTACGCGGTGAATTTCGTACAAAATGCAGCAACATCGATGCATAAATGCTCGTATCTTTTGATTGCGTTGACTTAAGAGGCGTGATTTTTTTTCTGTAGAATCGAATAATTAATATTTATTTCCGCTTGATTACTCCACGCGATATTGAGATAATTGGTCTTGATAAACGGACAAGCTTACAACTAAACTTTTAAGGTATAGAAACCTTAAAAAATAATGCTTATATTTGAATTTGGTTTGGTTTCTCTGATCTGAGAAGACTAAATGCTACGTTAGATTTCACAGATTAACATATAATGTGTATAATATGTCGAATAAGGAGTGTTAAGTAAATTATTTAGTCATTTTTGCAATAAATAAATCTGGGAAATTCTTGCAAGTAGGTACTAAGGATTCATAAAAATAGATTGGATTGTTCTGGTATTCTTAATTCAACGATTTCTTATTGTATGTGACACATGACAAAGTTCTCTTATTAGAAATGATATTTGGGCTCAAATGTAAAAGGGGTCTTTGATATTCCATTCCGGATGTTGCATTTGTCATAATGCTGGAGTACATGTGCGTTGTATCGGTAATTTCTACAAAACGTTGCGTATTTGTCTTATAAAAAAAATTCCAAGTATTGTTTGATAAAAAGCTTAAGAAATACTATGTGTATAGAAAATGACTTACTACAATATCTATATTTTAGATAATATTCAGTTAAAAAAAAACTTTTTATCAAACAATACTTGGAATTTTTTTTATAAGACAAATACGCAACGTTTTGTAGAAATTACCGAATAAAAATATATATAAAAATTAAATGTTTTCCAAATAATATGTTGTTGACAAAATAAGCTTATTTCAAGCATTTGACTAGGAAAAAAACTTACATATTTTTTAATTCTATAATGTTGTCTTCCCTCAGTAACACACACGTCTAGCTCCCCTACATCTAGACAATTTGTTCCAGCCAAGCGTGACGAAAGAAGGTACGATGTCAAGTCCGAGACACGCGTTCGCTTAGTCTTTGATTGTGCAGGGACAATATATATAAGAAAATGCCACACGATAGCAGAACTTATTGGAACGAGATAAGAACCATAAAAACGCATAAAACTAAGTAATTATTAGACAAAATATTGAGTGCTTAAATAGAACAAAATATGATAGGGACACTGATTTATAGCACTATAATGAAAGTACCGTAAGAGGACCGACCTTAGGAGTCCATTTATAAAATTAAGAAGAGCGTTGAAAATTTATTGTAGAACATTTCTAAATATTATTTAGTATCTACATACTTTTTTTTTGGCGTTTAAAAACGGTTTTTTAGCGTCACGCTGTGTATCGCACACTGACCGAACCTAGTATTTAGAAACACCGTTCTCCATTTTTAGCCGGTGTATGGAGGCATTGCATGTTGAATGGTGGAAGTCGCCGAAAAGAATATGGTATTTTTCATTTCCTCGAATGGGAATCGAATCCACAACCTGTCGCGAATACAATCAATTTACGCTTGTGCAATATACGTTTGAGCCCCTGCGCCACGACTGGCCTCCAAACAAGTTTCTGCTTCAATATAATAAAGCATTTCAATTCCATTTTAGATTCATCATCAAAACATTGAACAAATAAAAGTGAATCAATTAAAAACATTAACAATATCCAATTAAGTAATTCTCAAAGACGACTTGAAAGGGACCAATTAGAGGTCGGCCGTTTGATTTCGTCGCTTATTTATTTTCAGCGACCTCTGACATCCGGAGCAGGGGTCGGACCCACAAGGCGAAAGACTCCAAGCGTGGAGCAATTCGATTAGGGTGCAGGGAGAAGCTGACATTGCAGCTATGTCAATCGAAGCGGAGTACATTCGTAAAATATAACAATAGACAGTATTTCTTACTAAATAAAGTTGAAAATAAAATTGAAAATATCATCCAAACGCTCATACAAAGTTCAGTCAGTGTGTCATTCCATTTTCATACACTACACTCGCAAATAGATCGGTGACGGGTCTGGGTGCGGGTGCGAACGTCATTTCACGAAATATGAAATTACTATATATTAGGGTGGCTTTTCGATTTTTTTTTGTTTTATTATTATTGACAGCCAGCGTGGCGCTGGGTTATACCAAGTACTGTGAAACCCTATCCATTTTTATTAAAAGCAGAACTGTGTAGTTCCAGTATATAAAAATTGTAAAGTGAAACGTCGTGGCAAGAAAAATAGCGGCGGGCTATTTTAATTTGAATCTGAATATATTTCATGGGAAACGAGACTAATACCTAGTGCCAATTTGTGATGTCTTATTAGAGCTAAATGAGAACGTTCTCCGCTCTCGTTTTTGACAGCAAATGTCGTGAGATTGCGCATAAGATTGTTGGCCCTGCGTCACGATCGGTGTGTAAATTTAACTAGCCGGGTGGATTTAACTAGATCTGTGTGAAGTTTCTATTGAGACAATTTTGTTTTAATGTAACTATAGTAGGTACTACAAGCACTGTCAATAGTAGTCCCTACTTGCAAGGCAATTTAATTATATAAGTTATTTGATATTGTATATATATGTTATAAAGTTTATTATCAATATGTTGAGGCAAAATGTTTGAAAAAAATTATAAAAAAATCAAAATCGTGGCGCAGTAGCACAGAGTCTGATTGTAAGTGCGATAGTTGTGAGTTTGATTCTTGCTTAGGGTAAAAGTTTTTTGTAGCCTCACGCTGTATTGCGTAGGCATAGGAAACGTGGGAATCAAGTGTTAAGTCACTCCCTTCCCAATTAACACTTCCGTTTACCACTTTCCATTGAATCATTAAAGTAAAATTTTTAAAAAAGTCAAGTTTTCTTTTCCCCGAAAGTGAACCCACAAACATCACGTCCAGTCGCCCTACGCCCCCCCTACGTCCCATGGGAGTCTCAGCAGTTGTTTAAAATAATTGTCATTTACCTATTCTTTTAAGACACACGGCGTTAGATTCTGCCACTTGAGACGCAGTGCTTAGAAATTGTCCGAAAGTAGAGAGCGGAAATCAGGATATACGTGAAAAATGGTTAAAAAAAAACCAATTCTTTTAAATATTACGGCCACTAAACATACTAAACATAATTGGAGACATTATTTATTTATAAATGTTTTTCTTTATTATTTTTAAATTTATAATAGCGAATGTTATAAATAGAATAAGTATAGATTTGCATGTGAATGTGGAATTTTATAAAATGCGATTATAATAATATACTTTAATTGCTACTTGCCATTGTACCTACGTACTTATATTTATTACAATGCAAGAGTATATTACAAAACACTGAATCAAAAAAACGTATTCCATAGTTACAAATACCAGATAACTCATTTATCAACGTAATAGATCAGCAGTTTCCTGCTTCGAATACGAAAAATGAATTCATTTGCTTCGAATTGAATTGAAATGAAATGAACGGGCCCCTAAAAAGCACAGTGGGGAGAGCGATAGAAAAATAGAGATGGGTGGTTCTTATCTAGATGTAGAAACGGAGGATTGTGGATTGTAATGAGGGGAAGGGTGGACCTGAAAAGGATACCGTTCGACCCGGCTCACTTCAAAATAATTGAAGTTAAATTTGTTCATTTAAATTGACTAAGACCCGCCTTTTGATATTTAATGATAAGAGTAGCAGCCCTACGGCGGTGGAGTAAAAATTCGTTTGTAATAAACCCGGATATGTACTCGTACATACGAAAATTTACGTGTCTGTATTGAAATTAACAGCTGAGCCCGTTCTGTGGAAACGATACAATTGCTGGAACTGCTCTGTAAATTGAATCAGTGCATGTAAAATTCAGAGCCTCATATTAGGACATGAGCCCAATTGTAGCGCAGGGGCACAAAGTGTTTCTGTAAACGGGACAGGTTGTGGGTTCGATTCCCACACGAGGAAATGAAATATTTAATATTTCCATTTTCTTTACCCCGGTGCCAAGGTAAAGCGATAAACACACAATGCCTTTAGAAAAAAAAATAGAAAATTAAGTGTCTTAATACTTGGCTTAACCTACCTATCCTGCTGTGTGCGGAATACAGGGTGACGCTAATAAAAAAATAATACGACGTTCCTACATGTGGACGTTGCTAATTGAATTTATATAATAAAACATGTTCCACAACTCGACCATAATTGCCCACAAAACGTGTTAAAATGTACATCGCCCATTACGACCAGTTTCAATTGTCCGGCGCACGTTCAATTACGAATTAATAGGGAACAGTGCTGATTAGGGGTTGAGGATGAGGACTTCACTAATCACCACTTCACATACTGTCAAATAATTAATTTCAACATTATTATTATTATTATTTACCCTAGAACTACTACTACTACTTTCTCTAAGAAGATCCCATAATTTAATTTCCCACGAATGACAAATAAGTGTACCTTATAGCGCTACCTCAATAGAAAGCCTGACAGTCACGATTGGCTTAGTTTGCATCTCGAGATCGCAGCATCCAGCTTCGTCGCATCTGTCGCGTTACCTGATACAGGACTGCGAAACGAGGTCATTAGCTTAGCCTCAACATGTATTTCAATGTATATATAACAAAAACTCATGAATAGAATAGATAACATTTTGTCAATTCCAAACGTGCGATTGTGGGAACAACACCAAGTGTGCCAAAAGAGCAATGGCTCTGGTTGCGTAAGGAAATAAAAGGTCACAACCAGGTAAAATTTCATTTTACTTCGTTCCACAGTATATTATCACGTGAAAGTGCTGGTTTTTTTCAAAGGAATCAATTTATTTTGATACAAAATGATACGTGTACACGTGTGTTATTGTTATGCAATACTCTTTCTGTGAAACCGAATAGATCTCACGTCTATCATATCGTGGGAATGTTTAATGAAATAGGTGCAATTCGAATTGTTCAAACAGTGTTGGTGATCGTAA
>DWAL01000540.1:0-10544 GCA_018230405.1 Heliconius hortense
TTTTTTTTTCTTTTTCGTTTTTTAAACTTAAGCTTTATTTTCAAAAAATAAAGTTTTATACTTTATATTAAAAAGTTATATGATTTTGGTTTTTTTTTCCGATTTTCGTGGTGAAAATAAAAGTAGGTTTTTTTTATTTTCAAAATTTCTAAATGGCTTTTTTATTTTTATAAATATAACAATATATAATAACCCACAAATCTTTAACTTTGTGTTGTTTTATCATATAAATCTATTTAAGAAGCCTAATTTTATTAAAGATATTTTTGAAATTAGTCCATGTTTAAATATCTTTATATGATAAAAATTATAATGTTGTTTCGTAAATATAATATTTTTTTTTTATTTTCCTTTTTGTGTTATATCCTTATTTTTTAAATTTAATTGCATAAGATATATGGCTCCTATGCATGAATTATTATTTATAGTACAGTGCACTGTATGCTTAATAACAAATCACACTTTTGAAATAACTTAAATTTTCTTGTATTTATAAGTAAGATTTTTAACCTTATCTAATACTAGATTTTAAGTCCTAGTTTAATATATTTTAGCATGTTTATGTTTGCTTATGTAAATAGTAATTGAGGAAATAAATTTGTACTGAAACTTCTATTAAAATTTAATGTTTACTATTAAATATTGAGATTTGTACAAAATTTAAAATTAATCGAAATATTGAAGAAGAACTAAGAATCCTTGAGGATTATTGAGGCCAGTTGTGGCGTAGGGGAACAAAGTGTGTCTATAAAAGCGACTGGCTGTGGGTTCGATCTCCACTTGAACAGAGGAAATGAAATATTTATTTAAACTTATATTTGCATTTCTTCGCTCTGGTGTCGAGGCAAAATGCGGCATTTAGTTCCCCCACCCAACACGCAATGCCTCCAGAATTCGGCGGAAAGTGGGAAACGTAGTGTCTTGACACTAGATTCTCTCCTGCCTACCCCGCTGTGTGCGGGATTCAGCATGAAGCTGATTTTTATTTTAACTAATTAACGATGATTGTTAAGATTTATACGTATAAATACGTATAAATAATAATTTAAAATATTTAAATTGAAAGGAAAAAAATGATTCTTTCTCAGTTTATTTTAAATGTTCTTCAAATTATTATCATAGTTTTTTTTTTAATTATTAAATATTTATCTAATAATTTAAAAAAAATAATGATAACTAAAACTAACTTGCTTTACTATAAATAACAAAATGCGTTAACCCTTAAAATATTATGATTTAACGTTAACATTGTCACGTCAAAAAAACACTATTTAAAGAAAATTCTGTCGCATATATATGACATAAAACTTTTTTTTTTACTTTTAAAGGTGGAAATTACCCCATGGCACTCCAGTATGCATAACATGGGAATGGTGTTCAATAAAACTGTATGGGAGAGTATAATGGATTTAGAAGATCAATTTTGTGCATACGACGATTACAATTGGGATTACTCGTTGCTACATCTCTCGCAAAATAGACCTGGGAGGGAAAAGTTTAAAGTCATCTTGTGTAAAGGTCCACGGGTTTTTCATATTGGGGAGTGGTGAGTGATAAAAAATATTTTTTTGGTGTATTTGTGTGAATATAACACATAAAATATAACTTTTTGAATTTTATTTTTTATAAATAAATCAATAATTTTTAGTGTATATTATTTATAGGTGTATTATCATCACAATTTCATTTTTCATTTCATTTCAGCGGTTTTCACCACAAAAAATCGAATTGCAACGCTTCAACAGTAATAAATAAAGTGCAAAAGTTATTACAAGATGCTAAATCGCATCTCTATCCGTATAGGGTGACTGCCACTATTAGTGCTGGCGGCGCGAAGCATAATAAGAAGTTGACTAAAGGGAACGGCGGGTGGGGCGATTTGAGGTGAGAGTCAATGAGGTTTTATTTGTGATTGTTTATATTTTTTGTACAAAAAATGTGTTAAGGTATAAATTTTTATTGCTTAAGATAACGATTGCTAGATTTGCAGGGTTTTTTTGGTATCTTTAATTTGTTTGATTTATGCTTTAAAGTGAAGATTATTAAACACATGGTTATACTATTTTTTTTTTTCAGAGATCAAGAATTATGCACGAACATGACAAGGATAGGTCGTCAAATGAGTAAATATATATACTACTCGTAACTAGCTTCTATTTATTTAGATATCCTATACCAAAAACTAACCTAATAATATACTAAATAATAACTTGTTTAAAACAGTATATTTTGACAGCCGTTTTGTTTTCTGACATTTCCGTCCGACATTTTATTATTTGTGATTTTTTTATGAAATCAATATGGGCATTGTATAAGTTTAATTTAGATATATTTATTTAATTTTTATTAAATTATTGAAAAATATTCCGTTATACTGGTAATAATATAATTGGTTTCTTTATTAAAATTTTAAACACGCACATTTTTATTTTTTCCTTTATGCATTATCTGTATATAAAATAGCTGTCAAAATAATTTATTAATTATAATATATAAAATAAATTGTTATTTTTCATAAAAAACCAAACGGTGCTTCGATTTAAAGTTACTAATTGTTTTTTTATAATAAGTTTCAGAACATAGCTATATAATATATACATTATTCCTATAGAGAATGATAAATTAAGAAAATAAACTACTACAGTTTTTTTCTTATTAATTATTATAAAATAAATAATTAACTCTGACAGCGACAGCCAGCGTTTGATCGTAAACGCAACGGTTATTGGCTCAATTTTCATTCAGAGGTAAATTATTTTTTATTTCGTCGTTCACAAGTGGACGCCGGAAAATGTGGCGTTAAGTTCCGCCACGCAATCTCTCAAAAATTGGGTGATGCGTGTGGAAACGGACCGTCTTAATATTAAATTATCAACGCCTATCTTGCGATATCTGTACACCGTAAAACTATAAAATATTTTTTTAATTTATCATTCTATTGTCGTTGTCTCTCTTTCACTCTTTATATGTAAGAAAGGGATAGAAACAGGATTTGAATTATTATTATTATATAAATATTAAAGTACAGTACGGTCGACGAGTCTTGGCCAACCCTAACTTCAGGGTGGCCACGACCCGTCGACCGTACTGTATATAACTTATAAAGCAACTAAACGGACAAATATAAAAAATAGTGCTTTTTGTATGTTTTTTTATAATAATTTATTTTTTGGCCCATCGTGTTTTTTGACTTTTTTTGATGTTTTTTTTAATTTGTCTATTTATAATATTTTTGTTAATATCAAGTTGTAGACAGTTTTTTGATTTTTAATAATAATAAAAAAAAGTGAAATTGCAGTATTAAACCATAAAAAAAATATTTTTGTCTATAAAACATTTTTAATGGTTCCATACCTCAAAGGGTAAAAACGGTACCCTTATAGGATCACTTTGTTGTTCATCTGTCAAGACGATTTATCTCGAAGTCGCGTCGATGTCTGCAGCTGAAATTGTTCTGGGGACGTAGTCTTGAAGCACAGGAAAAAACAAACAGTCATAAAATTTGACATAAAGGGAGAACTTACAATACAATTAAAGGGAAAAATTATAAAAAAAAGTGTACAGTTAAAAATATAATATAATTATATTTGTAGTATATAGCATATGCACATTTTATATAAAATGTTCATATGCCCACAAACTCAAGTTTGCCAATTTTTATGTTGTTCTACTTTAATCTACAAACTTGAAATTTGTACGGAAGTTTTTTTTTATAAAATTAAATTTTATAAATTAAAACTGTCAATATAAACCAGATGGGCATAAAATATTTTTTTTAATATATACTTCATTTATTTTTCTTCTTTTGTTTCATAATTAATATCGAATGTTTTTTTTCACACACGTCCACTAAAAAGTACTTATAATTTTAACCATAAAATGTAAATATTTTTATATTCGTTTCTTTTTTTATTTTTATTTTTTTATTTTTCATATTTTATTGTACTAATTGATAGGACACAAAAAATGTGGCTGTGTATTTTTTTTATTGGAATTTAAGAAATCATAATTAATAGAAAACTACACGAATTGTAACAGATAATAAATAAATCATACGCAATTGTATGTATTTAATATTAGCAACAAATTAAAGAACAATTGAAGTGCAATGCCGATCATTTTAAAAAAAAAAATGGTTATTTATTCATTTACTTGAATTATACTTAAAAGTAAAAATAATATTTAGATATTTTTACCGCATTTATATACATTTTTCATTATTACAAAAATCCAAAAGTTCACAAAAAATCCAAAAGTTTAAAAATTATAATTTGTTTTTTTTTAAAATTTATATTTCACTCAATAATGACATTTACACATTTTTTAAACGAGAAAATCGGCATTGATATAAACTATAACCCACTTAATCTTTTTATTATCAGAATAATGGCGAATAGTAGTTTTTTTAAATAATAAAAAAATATTGTAAGATCTAAATAATAAATGTTTCGACATCGAATATTAACTAATTAAATATATACGTGTATGTAATATGTGTGCACAGTATTTTTTAACTGTGTGTGTGCAATATTTTGTGAAATTTAGGTAAATGCCAGTGGTTCATTAATAAAAACAGAATCTTTTTTATTTTTTTTATAAGATTAAAATGTTAACTACTAGTGGGAACACTGTTGTTATGAAATTCCAATTTGTTAACTAAGGAAAAAATTATACATTTAAAAACAGTACATCCTAAACAGGAAATAAAAAAATTTTTTAAACAAAAAAATATGGTTTATATGACATATTACAAATCTTCGCTTCGCTCATGTGAACTATACGATTACTTATTTATTTTTTCTGCGCGAAGCCTCACGTGGGACGCTGTTTTATAAAAACTTCTGCAGATTAGCCCGGACAAACAGAAAATAGCTCTCACAGCCAAAATGTTTGGCTTTTCATAACTTTTAACCACTTTTTCCATATATTTTTGTTATGATATATAAAAAACACCTTTTAGGATGTTTTGTTTACTGGATAAATATATATAGACAATATAATAATAAAAACAATAAAAACGGATTCTTCTTTCTCGAATTATGTACCTATTTCTACATATGCTGGTAGTAAAAAATGTTGATGTGACTCAATTAACAGCCTGTCTACCACCCGTCTACCGCAAAGGGTTCGAAACGTCGGATTTTCAAAAATGTATCATTTTAAATATACGCGATTAGTCTGGTTGGTTTAGTCTCGTTTCATTTAAAATGTGTAATTATCGTGAAAATCAAAGAACTTATTAGAGTTAGTCTTTTTTATTTTAACCACTGATATTTATCTACTTTTAGCTTATTTATCAAAAAAATATTTATTTAAACTTTACCAGAAAACAATATAACACCGGTAGAAATAAGATTTTTTTATAAGAACAAGCACCATTATTGTAAAGAAATTGGTCTTAATATAGAATTTTTTAGCGAATCATTAATAAACGTATGTATTTAGTATTTTTTTTTGTGACTTTTTCAGTATTTTTCGATAGTCCTTAATCACCTAGTAAAATTCAAATAAAAACACAGATAAAGATGTCTTAGTAATATATTTTTCCTTTAATTAGAAAAGAAAAAACACAAAATTTCATTACTTTATGTTAAACAAAGAAAAAACAATAATTTATTTGTCAAGTTTTTTCTTTTCTGTATATATTTATTGGAAAGGAAAAGAAAGTATTATTTTAGGGCTATCGACTTACAATCTTTTTTAAGAAATAATTTTATTTTTAAACACTATAATTGTACACATTTTTCTCTATTTGTTCTATTTTTTATGTTAAACATTTCTTTGGTGGTTTTTGTAATCTGTGAATTTTTAAAGTGTATTGTAGATTAAATAGTATACCTATAAGCATTTTATTTTAGTTTAGAATTTTTTGATTTTGTTTTCTTTTGTATATATATATAAATTAATCTACAATACGCATTATATGGAATTATCTTTTGTTTGTTTTTACGCACTTTTAATTGTAGTTTTTAATTGTTTTTTCCTTCATTATAACGTGAAAAATTATCCATCTTCAAAAATATTCCGTGTAACTGTCTGTATGCTAACATGCTAGTCAATAAGAAGATTTGATTGTTTTTAATAATTAAATATATACGTGTATGTAATACAAATATATAAACATAGGCAAAGGTTGTTGTTATATGTCAGAAACATTTTAAAATTTTCAAGTGCAAATTACATTGCTTGGGAGATTTGAACTTTAACTATCGCATCAATCAAAAACCCATTTTACATGACACAATGGGTTTTTACTAAATACCCAATCGTGAAACGAGTTACTATTAATGATTTTGCAAATAATAGAAAATACAATCCAAATTCAAGTTTTTACATATTTTGTTTTATTTACACATTGTTAGAATAAAATATTTTTTAAACATCTTCTAAAAAGAACTTAGTGACATATGCTTGTGTTTAATTTTCCTTTCCTTATTTAGATAAACATGTCTTAATAATTTTTTTTTTATTTATTGGATTTTTAAATTCATTAATTGTTAAAAATAATCAAATTTTTCATACGCAATGTACGTATTATACGCAAACGGTTTATACGGTAAGTGTGAAATAGCTTAAAAAAATAAAAGGATTTGTACGAATAAAAAAACAAAAATAATTATATTTTTTTTTATTTCCCTGCACCATAAAAACTCCATGTATAATAATAAAATAATATGAAAAAGCTATTACAAACATATAATATATTTTTATTTATATTAAAAACTATGGCTGTGGCTGCATCTGCTTCTGTCTGGAAAGTTTACCAGAATTTTTTACTGCATTTAAATCTATGAAGCCGTTTCTCAGATTAGCGTGCACAAAAGTACTGGCAAAAAATTTAAAAATATCATTATGTTTAGTTCTATTACATTCATAAGTGCTCCCAATAACGGTTTTTTTTCATATATATTCCATGTACAGACAGCGCTCAGTTACATTTTTAGATATAATAATAATCTTATAATTCTGTAATAATAATAATGATAAATAACTATATTAATAAAATTGTTTATTTTTACTTAATTTTCAGTAACTTCTTTTGGCAGATCTTTAAGTGGTACTAATTTTGGGGACTCTTCACTTGCACAAGCGCAGTAACAGTTCTTGCTATTCTTAGGTCCTTGTGGCAATATGAGTAGCTTCAAATTCATGTTTACTTGCAGGGCTTTCAATTTGCCTAAAAAGTTGAAAAATACGTTTAACTTTAGATTGTAGATATACTTATAATATGGCGCAGAGGCACATTGTCTGTACGTGACAGTTGACAGTCTGGAAAATAATTATTTGATAATAAAAGACAAAGTGCGACTTTGAGTTCCGCCCCCTCAATATGCAATTTCTCTAAAATTCAACGGAAAGTGGGGCCTTAACACAAGGTTCCTTCTGCCTACCCTACTATGCGGAATTCTGCGTGAGGAACAGTAGAATCTATTTATTTTATATATAGAAAAAACTGAATCAGCTTCACATACAGCAAGATGGAACCTGGTGTTAAGACACTCCGTTCCCCACTTTCTGCCGGATTCTGGAGGCATTGCGTGTTGAGTGGCAGAACTTAACGCCGCGCTTTGCCTCGACACCAGAGCGAAGAAGTAATTTAATCTATGAAAATAGCATCGGTATACGAGTACGCTACTGTTATAGATTAGATTACTCTCTCTCAGACGCTGGGCCAGACCTCTGCTTAATATTAATACTTACTTTTTTAAGAGCAACAAATATTTATTATCATACCTTTATTTCCACTATCCCCAGGAGCAGTAGGTTGTGGTCCGGACCCAGATTGGCTTTCACTTTCAGAATTTCTGTCTGCTGATGATTGTTCCGAAGGTGATTGTTGACCTGGAGAACTTTGATCATGAGGAATTTGTGGTTTCTCATTAGGAGAAGCTGGTGATGCTTGGCCGTTAGGTTTCTGTTCTTCGGGAGTTTGTGCTGGAGATGGTTGATCACTTGGTTGTTCTCCATTAGAAGACTGTGATTGCTCATTTGGAGAAACTGTGGATGGTTGATCTCCCGGTTGTTCGCCATTAGGCGATTGTGGTTGGCCATTAGGATCTGGGGATAGTTGACCGCTGAATTGTTCTCCACTAGGAGATTGTGGTTGCTCGTTAAGAGAAGATGTGGAAGGTTGATCTCCTGGTTGTTCCCGATTAGGTGATTGATCATTAGGAGCTAGGGATGGTTGACCACTGGGTTGTTCTCCATTAGATGATTGCGGTTGCTCATTTGGAGAAAGTGAGTTTGGTTGATCTCCCGGTTGTTCCCCATTAGGCAATTGTGGTCGGCCATTAGGACCTGAGGATGGTTGACCGCTGGGTAGGTCTCCACTAGGAGAAGCTGTGGATGATTGATCTTCCAATTGTTCACCAATAGGCGATTGTGGATCAGAAGCTGATTGAGATTGATTTCCTGGTTGTTCCCCATTATTGGACTGCGATTCGTCATTAGGAGCTGGAGATGTTTGATCGCTGGGTTGTTCTCCACTAGGAGATTGTGGTTGCTCATTAGGAAAAGATGTGGAACTTTTATCTTCTGTTTGTTCCCCATTAGCTGATTGTGGTTGATCATTAGGACCTGGGGATAGTTGACCACTGGATTGTTCTCCATTTGAAGATTGCGGTTGCTCATTTGGAGAAGCTGTGGATGGTTGATCTCCCGGTTGTTCCTCATTAGGCGATTGTGGTTGACCATTAGGGCCTGTCGATGGTTGTCCGCTGGGTTGGTCTCCATCGGGAGATTGTGGTTGCTCATTTGGAGAAGCTATGGATGGTTGATTGCCCGGTTGTTCACCATTAGGCAATTCTGACTTACCATCTGACTGTTCTCCGTTAGGAGTTTGTGCTTGGTCATTAGGAGATGCCGGAGATGTTTGGTTAGATTGTTCTTCATTCGGTGACTTTGGTTCACTGCCATTTTCTTGCTGGTTAGATTGACTTTGTTGTTCTGTTGTAGATGGACTAGGATCTTGAGTTGCTGGTGCTTGTGTTGTTGTAGTCGTGGTAGTTGTATCGAGTCCAAATTTCTTTGCTTTAATATATTCTATCGCACTGAGGATATCTGTAAATTAATTAGTACCTCTTTAGTTGTGTTTGTCTAATAATTGTTGTTGAAGAGACGATTGATATTAATTTTTATTTTGAATAGTCGTACTATTAAAAGATTGCAATTAGACTATAATAAAATGCATGGTTATAATGCATGGGCTAGTACAGTACTTTAAGCATTCGTGCTGTATCCCGTACATAGCAATGAACCTCACTCTCGTCACAGTCACTCCGTTCCCCACACACCAATTTTCGAGATATTGTGTGTTGAGTGGAGTTCCTCCACGACACTTTGCCTTATTAACAGAGCGACGAAATTAAAAAGTCACATTTCCCCGAGTCGGTTTCAAACCTGCAACTCTCACGTTTACATTCCAACGCCGGTGCCGGTGAGCCACGGCGGCTTATATCTTATCGGCTATATCTTCATCTCGTATGTTTAATGTTTACTTACTGTTTTGTTTCGTTGCATGTTTTAACATTCGTATAGCATTTATTGGATCTGGAAATAACAAAAAATATTAAAGCACCCTATATAAATGAGATGTGAGAATAATATAGATACGAGTAACACCTTAAACAACACAGAAAAAAAATATTTTAAATTGTATAATCATAATATAAAAAGATTTTTTCACTTTATTCTGTATCCCATATGAAAATAGCAGGGTCGGCAGAGGAAATTTTAAAACCTAGACGTAAACACTACCGTTAGCCATTTTCCCCCTATTCTGGAGGAATTGCGTATTGAGTGGCGGAACTCTACGCCGCACACGAAGATGAAGATGAAGAAATTTATATAAATAATAATTCATTTCCTCGATTGGGAATCGAGCACAAAACTGTCGCGCTTACAGCAGCACCCTTATGCCCTGTGCCACGATGGTTTCTAATTATAGTAGCGGACCTCAGCGCAACATTAAAATAAAAATAATTTATTCCTCCATTTGCCTATCGCATCTACAACTATCGCGTTTACAACCAGTCGCTGTTCCCCCAACCATCTTCATACAGACAAGTAGAAATGTATGGTAGAACTTTAATGGGATTCCCGACGTCCATTCAAGAAGTGCAAATTACAATGACTAATGGCTACGTACCGTGAATCCTAGTGAACTCTTCGGCGACCTCTATAGCTTCTTCTAGCACTGGAAAAAGTATAAAAAATATGATACTTTACTACTTACTAGGTACGGTACTTTGATAAATTTTAAAATATACTTCATATTAGGAAGTTGTTTGTTTTTTCGCAAAATGATACCGACATTTGGAGAGCCCACGGCGTGCCGTGCCGTGTTTTGTTTTCGCTAATATGCAACTATTTTGCATCAGTCTTTGGTCTACTGTGCGACTTTGTTCTTAAGGTACAAGAGGAAACTTTATTATTAGGTCAACTTCACGCTGTATCTCGCACCCAGCCGGGTAAGCAGAGGGAATCTAGCGTTAAGACATTCCGTTCCCCACTTTCCGCCAAGTAAACTGAACTGAACAAAGAAA
>DWAL01000541.1:0-10544 GCA_018230405.1 Heliconius hortense
GTGCGTCTTACCTCAGTCAGTCAGCACAAGTCCTTTTATATATATAGATAGATAGTACTCGAATTAGAATATAGCTTTCATACAAGACAAAAATAAAGAAAATCGGACTAGTAAATCTACAGATCTTAGCATTTAAACAAATAAACAAACTCTTCCGCTTTATTATAGATTTAATATTTGTAGGAATATTGTCAAAGCATTTTACACAGCGGGTGTAATTTATGATGTTCTCACTACTTTCGGAGATTTGACTGATGAGGCATCACAAAACCGCAAATATGCGAGATGGAAAGCTGCTTATATTCATAACTGCCTTAAAAATGGAGAGACACCTGTACCAGGTAAATATATACCTACATATACTGGGATTCCACTTACTTAGTTCAATCCATGTGAATGTCCTACTCAAATATAAGAAACATCTCTAGCCAGCTAGTCTATACAATTATATTCATTAATAGATATTCCAATGTATCCTAAATAAAGCTATCATTCTAAGTACAAAGCAAGGTAAATAATTTAAAAGCTTGATGTTTGAACGAGTAGAAGTTAACCTGTATATTTATATTTATTAAAGGTCCTATGCAGCCTGAAAATATAAATGAAGAAGATGGAGAGTCCACAAACGATGTACCAAGTCAACCTAGAGTTGTAGACCCTGGGAGCCCTTTTGGATTTACTTCAGTGACACCAGCAACTCCTCAAGACTTATTACCAAGTGTTCCAACAAGTTTTAACAATAGCCTTCCTGATCCAAATATGGCTATGAGAGCAGCCTCTCAATTACCACCAGTGCCTTATACTCCAGATCCAAACCCTGGGGGTTTTATTCCATACGATCCCTCCCAGCAGCCAGCGCCGACTCCGTCAAGTACATTTTATGGTGATAATACCACATCAGTCGCTCAACTAAATCCAGATCAAATAGCAAAAGCTCAGAAATACTGTAAATGGGCCAGCAGCGCTCTAAACTATGACGATATTAAAACTGCAATCAATAATCTAAGAAATGCTTTAGAATTGCTGCAAACTGGACGTGATCCTGCCTAAATATTGTATACCTACTGATGATGTGGATGATATTTGAGCTGTTTCAATCATAAGGTCGCTTCTAAAAGAATAACATGCATAGATAATTTTCTCTGCAAAAATATATTCATTTCATGTGATCATTACACTTTACAAATGCATATTATTACATCACTTGTATTTGCTTCTCACTTATTATTATTACTGCTTCGGCTTTTACAAATTTCTATACTTTAAGGAAAAAAGTAGCAATGTGATCTTTTAATAAAATATACTAAATTATTTAATTTTTCAACCACATTTTAATCATTCTTCGGTTATACTTTGTTAATATAATACTCTGTTCTTTATTAAAATTGCCTCAAATTTATGATTCTTGATAATATTTTTTTGTTTTTTGGTTTACCACAGAAAAGTATGTTGCCTAAAAGAACTTTAAAAAAAAGCCTTTTACTTCCTGTTAAATGACTATACTAATTATAACAAGTTCAAGTAAATATATTTTACCAATCCGTTTTAAATTTTCAGTTATGTAAAGAAAATGAGAAGAAAATTTATTATTATAAATGTGTATGTTGCATTAGTTGTAATTATTATACAATATATTATTTGGTTATATAAATATGTAGCAGTTATCAAGACGATTGTTTAATATAATAAAAATATATTATTTGTATGACCTAATTTTATTACCTGCATTTTTTTTCATACACATTTTCAAGTAGTCTTACAGATTTTTTTTTTCATATGTTACGGCAACCTGTATAATGCAGGTATTCTATACAATACCTCGGCAACGTATAGAATACCTGAGGCATCCAGGCAATGTATGAAATATTGTGAATAGTATAATCCATTGCATACATTACCTCAATAATTTATAAAATTCCTACGGGTTCTAATTGCTGCTGTTCCACCCGCAATGTGTAAATTTGTTCACAAAACATTAAAAAGTTATGTGTCAAAAGTTCCCAGTTCAATAAAATATAATAAACAAAAACACAATTATATATAGGAAGTGTGATTATTAAGTAAAATATAAACACTAATTCCTTCCTTAGTTGAATTAACACCTCATACTTTATTGTTTAACTGATCGCTGTACACGGAAGGTGTATGAGAACTATTATTGGAAGCCTTTATAAAGGTAACAGAACTCAAAACAAAGATTTTTTAATTGTTTGTGCCTTTGTGTACCCTAATCTCAGAAATGGATTAACGAATTTAAAATTTGAACACAGTTTTCACTGTTGTATTTTGGCATACTTGCTGTTTTTTTTTATTACAATCAGTTTATAAATAAAAAAATTATGGCATAAAGCATTGATCGTCACAAAATGGGTGTTTTATTGAATTGACTTTAGTTTTCATTGTATGGAAATTGTCTTTAAAATTATAATTTTATTTGATCGCGTAAGGAATTAAGTTGAAAAAAATAAATATTTTTGTAGTACAAGCGGGCGAAGCTGCGAGCGAGTCGCTAGTGTTAAATTAAACTATTTAATTTTATGTATACCATTTATTCACTTGACATTTGCACACACGTTACACGACACGCTTTGTATAAATCAATTTATGGTAGTATCGCATTTGTTAAACAATTACAATTGTTCTTTTGACAATTCACTTTTTGATATAAAGTAAACGCATGTCACTGTTTACTTTAATTATAGGAAGGATTACTTACATCTACAATACTTATGATTATCGATATTTAACACATGTTGGTGACTTTATAATTAAAGTGCTTATTAAATACATATTTGTATAATTTTATATTATTTTTATTATTGTAACCCCATTTAAAATTAGAGGTTAATATTAATATGTTGCAGCTAGTTTGTTTTACTGATGATTATGACATTGATATTCAGTCATAATGATCCTCAGTCACCATTGACTAGTATAATAAAGGTAGGTCTAAAATCTAAAATTCCGCACTTATTTTGTACATGGTCGTCACATTCCAAATTACAATTGAGCAAAATGTATTATATATACATATCATTATATGTACCTATATTAAAATAAAGTGCATTAATCAACAAACGTCAACACTACACGTCTACCGTAAAGTGGCAGTGCCGGGGTCCTACGTCTACATCAGGGACGTTACGATTGCAACATTTAGGATCAGGATATGAGGAGGACGATATAAGGAGATAATTACATTGGTTACAAATATTACATTATTTCGGACCCGTTACTTTCGGTTTCGGTTATGGTTCTCCATAACATCCCTGGTCTACATGTTAACTTATTCACACGCTCTCTACACTCACTCACTTACAAAATGAACTTAGTGTTACTGCTTAAATTAATATCACTTTTAGATAAGTTTTCTATGGCATCTAAACTTAGAATTACGTTAAGAAATTAATTTAGATTAACTTGAGATTGAGTGTGCCCAAGAAGGGAAACTGAGCGGTGAAATATACTTATTGTAACTAAAAGCGTACTAATAGGATACATGTTTAAAACGATGACTAGTTATAATCACAGTACAAATTCGTATAAAATACTTGAAACTTTCTACAAAATCAGGTCATACATTTGTGCTATTTTGAATTAATGTGCATGGGACTGTTATTGATAGAATGTAGGCATTGAATATTATTTTAGTCTCTCTTCAAGCCGTTGCCGTTTTGCGTGGCCGCGGACTTCTCGCGCTCCTCCCGGCGGCTGGTCTGGTACCTTTAAAAATAAATTTCAATATTTTAAAACTTAGAGGCTATTCAATTACCACGTCACATGTATTTCATGATTTTTACCTCCTCCCCTGCCGTGAGGTTTAGTGTGACCTTAAATGTATTTGGTAAAATTCGGAACTTATTATGGTTCAAAAAAAATATTTTTACAATTGAATTGCAATGTCAACAAATTTAGTACCCCTCGTAACCCTTATTACATAATGTCGCATTTTGACGTACTTTATGGATGTCCCCTTATAGATATCATACTGAACGAGGCACGGAGACCTTGATTCAGTGAAATATATTACACATTACATTACGTAACTTCTCAATTACGCTCCAAGTCCAAGTCATCATTTTTCAATGCTCTGCAACGAACGCCATTTATTTGTAACGAGAAACAGTTCGTCGATTGAAGGCGGCCACATGCGGCTGAATTGAAATAGGTACCTACATTAATATTTAAGCGACAAGCGATTCGTCATAGCGAATTTTTTGGCGCCCGGCCATAGTGATACTCGCGTTATAGAACTAATTTTATTTCGTAACTCATGTTTACATCGCTTAAATAACTCAAGGTGCACGCGGTTACTATTTGGTTTTTTAAGCTATATTAGTTGGTAATATTTACACTTTTATTTTAGCCGTTACGTACATGAAAGTCTCGTTGCAAGCACGTGGCTCATTAAAAGCTTAATTACTGGTAAAATTAACTATTCAACGCACGTATAACAACTGGATCAAAGCTGTCTTTTACGCGAGGCAAATTCTTCGGTTAATTCGTTTTAGAATATACAATGACGCAAACTCTGCCCACGACGTGGCCGTGGTCATGACGGCTATTTCGCTCTGACAACTTCAAATATATTTTATTTCCGAAGCGAACTGTTATGATATATAACACAAATATACAAAAAACTCCAGTGAATATAAGATGTAAATGTACAGACAGTTCTGTGTAAAACGTTTGTACTGGAAATAATTTACGAGACAACTTTCAGCGCGGTGTTGGGGGCGTCCTTAATTATTGTTATTGGTGCACTTAAAAATATACACTCGCTATCGCTATTTTTACGAAAGTGCAAAAACCTTTTTATTTCTTAAACAAACTCGTTTGTAGCCCGAAACTGATACAAAAGAAATACATTCTAAAGTTATAAACTTTCTTTCCGATCTTCTTTTTAACCTGTTCTGTATGTAACGTATGATAACTGAACAATGAAAATCTCATAAATTCAAGTTGATTGGCATTCTATTTTTATTATTGTGGCAATAGAAGTTACTAAATCGTTACTGATTTACGTTTTTAGCGTTTATGAATAACTTAAAATAAACAAACAAAATTGGCCTTTAAATTTTAAAATGATACATATTATACAGAAAAATACGGCAACTTACCACACAACAAGTCTTCCAGTGAGCATAAAGAAGAAGACGAGGGAAGGTGCACAACGGTCGAAGGGGTCGCCGACCATCACATGCGAATACGCCGCCAGGATCATTAGCAGTACGAGACCAATGTTAGCCGTGTTCTTTACTTTATCTGTTATCGTATTTTTTTATTATAATATTTTTTTTAATGTATAAATTAGTTATTATAAACTTCAAAGCACGCATAATGATGGCAGCATAAATCGTGATGCAGTGGGACTATCCACTGAGGGAAATGGATTATTTGGAGACTCATAACAAAAAACACCTCTCTCTATTCGGCGAGTTTCCTGACCAAATAGTGGGATACACCTACCACTATTAGGCGACATTATTCCGCCGATGTGTGACGGGAAAACTTATAAACTATTTATTTAATATAAATTTATAAACATTTGATCTAATGAACTCATACCCATACAGTTCTCCGACAGACTTGACGGCACAAAACGTTTTGGTACGATGTTTAAACTTATAAATTAAAATGTTATTTTTATACTAAATCTTTATTTTCTCCAAAAATATTATGTACGTTGTAATTATAATATATTTCTCAATATTATAAAACAGTTTCTCAAAATCAGCCTATTTCTACGGAGAGCAGGGAACGGAGTGTTTACTGCTACGTTTATCCACATAAGCGTGAACGCATCTATTGCAGCTCGTCGAAGTACAACCTAGTGATGACTCTACGTCCTCGGCTTTTTGCTTATTTTTAAATTAATACGTTTTCATTTGAGTTAATTTTTGAGTTATGGGATATTATTTTAATATAAACATTTTCTTAAGTGATCATTGAGCTACTTCCCAATTGCGCCTCGATGACTGATTTTTTTCCTAGCTCATATTAATAGATTTTTTGTCAAACGATTCCAGAAAGTAATTATCATACTTGTTATATTATAGCAAACAATAATTCTATAAAATAGATATTCAGGTAAATATATGTAAATAAACACAACTTACGACTTGGTATGATGGCGAGACAAAGTCCAAACAAAATTTCAAGCCCGCCAACACTTCTTCGATACCATTTTGATGGAACTTTAAAATCCAACATGCCCGTTAGTGGGAATACTTTTGCATATCTCACATACTCTTTCCTCTGAAAATATAATTTTAAATCAATATGTTATAGAGCTTTTAATACTGATTTTGTCCCTACTCATTTTAATTTAAAATCTTATAACTACTTTTTCAAGTAGTATTTTTAATTAATCAATTAAATTTCTTAGGTGCGTTGTGGTGCAACCCGCAGAGGCACAGGAGTACCGTAACCGCGATAAGTTGTGGGTTTGATTAGCACTCGAAGAAAATGTAATATTATCGCTAAATATTGAATATTATCATTTCTTCGCTCTGGTGTCGAGCAAAGCGCGGCGTTGAGTTCCGCCACTCAATACGCAATGCCTCTAGAATTCGGTGGAAAGTGGGAAACCGTGTTTGGTAAGGTGTGAAGTGTTTTAATCGTAACGGAGTGTCTTAACACTAGGTTCCCAGGCTCCCTAGGCCAATCCTGCTATGTGCGGGACACCGCGTGAAGCTAAAAACATCTATAAAATCTATAGCTTATATTTATTCCTGGTGATTAAAAGATAAAAATGATATCTTTTTATCCAATATTAAGCAATCTATAAATAAAGATAACATATTTAATTTAATAATTGATAAACTTAAATGAGCACGCTGTTGCTAGCCTTAACTTTTTCATATACGATTCATATACGTAGATATACTAAATATGGATTGTTTATGATAATCCACATTTTGCGCCATATGTGATCACATCAGAATTTTAAGTATTCATTACTTGCTCGCATGCCGATAACAGTCAGAAAACATTATACCTCCTCCAACGTATTGTTCTTATTGCGTGGTTGAGCACATGAGCACATTAATTGTTATAAATCTTGACTTGTTTACAATACAAAATGTTGTCTTGTTATTTATATGTTAGGCAGATTTAGGACACTGCGCACAGTCTCCTTAGTTACATTTGATAAATAAATCTTGTTACAATATTTTTGTCGTACATCATGTAGGTATTGAAACCAACATCACATACTAGTGTGACAAATTAAGATGATAATATTGCAAAACGAATTTGTGTATCGTGCAATCTTCACTGTACTCTAGTCACCAAGAAATATAAGCTGTTGATTATCATATAACGTTAATTATTTTACTACTGGCTAGTGAATTGCTTGTCTTGGATCATAGCGGTGCTTGTAAGTTGAGGCCTGATAAATGATAATGCATTGCGGCTCGGCAACGAAATAATTATAAAAATAGTGATAATAACTGAGTTCGAGCAGAGCGAGATATCTTGCTAAGGATGAAGAAAAATATTTTTAAAAGCATTGTCTCTAGTAGTACTCAACCTGTATAATATCTTGCATCTAGTCTATAAGCTTTACGTTGATGACTTATTTTTTTTTCTTTTATTTTCTCAAGACATAAATAGCAGACTATACAAACATTTTTAGGCCGTTACATAAAACTTTAAGCAAGATTTAGATATGCTTGTAATAAAGATAAGATTGTGAACTTGTAGCTTATTAATGTAATTTATATTTTGTACTTCAAACTTGATACGATAAAATCAACATTTACAACAAAAATATATATTTTTTTATTCTATTTTTATATTTATTTTGATGTTTTTCTAATATTTTTTAGCCATAAAGAAATATTATAACATCAGATCATATTCACTGTCACATTAAGCAGCACTGCTGGGCATTAGGCGTCTGGCCAAATACTAAAATAGCAAACCACATTGCTCCGCAACCAAAATCTTTATGCATCTAACGAATGGTTTTTTTTTATTTTTGATTCAACTACAGCAAAAAAAATTAATAGTACTTACCAAGTCTTTATGTAATTCTTTTGATATAAGAGGTGTCAGTTTAGTTATGCCAACAAATATGAAGAAAATTCCTAACAGAACAGACAAACTCTTAAGAACGATGGAACCCATTTCGATTGTACAAATAAAATCACGAAGAATTATTTAAAATTACACTTTGAACTGCATTTTTATTTATAATCAAATTATAATGAAATATAATTCAATAGAAATGACTTTAGAAATAAAAGTGAATAAGTATTAAGATTATATACCGAAAAGTTCACGCATTAATACACATTATTGTTACTTATTAAATATTCGATCGACTACGGGGAATTTTGCAAGGCACGTTTCGACGTTCGCGCCGGCGCGAAAAAAATCCATACCACATATTTTAATAATGTTGATATAGACGCGAACATTTTGGCTCATCTACATGAATAGGATTGCCATCGTTAAAAATATTATTACCCCATGACGTGCACTTTTTAATTACCCTTATTACATGGGGTAAATAGAAATCTCAAGGCTAACCAGTTACGTTTTTTATATCATATTATCAAACAATTTTTGTAAGTTGGTAAGTGTATTAAAATTTTTTAAATAACAAAATTATATGCTGGAAGAATGTATTTACAAAAGTTAGGCAATATCGCAAAAAAGGGAGAGACAATAATTGCGCTGTGGGTATATATTTGAACACAAATAGGATTCAGTTTATTAAAATATGATTGAAATAAGGCTTTTCTTTTGTGTACTGTGGAAACTGTTTTACTGTACTGTATTTATTTATGAGCATTAAACTCTTTTTACGTCGTAGTAATAGTAAAAACAGTATTAACTCATAAATTCTTCAATATAAATAGTATTTTTGACGGAATCATTGTAAAAAATCTAACTTTAAAAATGTTTCTATTGACTCTGCATTACGGTACCTATCTAAAGTTACAGTATAATATATATTATTAGTGGACCCACTTGGCTTCGCCCACTTGAACTATGTGAATATATATTAAATATATTTATGAAATTAGTTTCTATTTTTAATAGGATTATAAAGAAAATATAGGCCTTAATAATCAAAATAAGTCGAAAAAATAATAAGTAGACGAAAGTTAGAGAAACAAAATTCTTAATATTAAAAAAATACCTGAATAATTGAAATAAACAAACAAAATAAGTGAAAGTAACTAAAGGAAATTCTTCATATTAAAAATATGTAATAATACCCAAATCCCCCCGCCTCTCTCAATTTAAAATAAACACAAAGTAATTACACGTAACTTATGGAAATTTATAATATTACAAAAGAGATCTAACTAATTAAAATGAACAAAAAAATTAGAAGTTACCAAAGGAAATTAATAAGAATAATAACAAACATCAATATTAACAACATAAAATAAATATTTAAAATAAAAGTAACACAAAATATAATACCAGAATAAAACAAAATTTAACCAAACCAAGAAAAAAAAAGAAAATCTAACTAATCTACTACTCGAATAAGCGAATAAAACCAAAGAAAAATAAAAATTATAATTATAAATTTAAATAATAAACAGCAAATAACCACATAAAAATTTACTGTAGATCGAAAATGTGTGAAAATTTACCAAACCGTAATTCCGTAACCAAGCCCCCGCACCTAGGTCATTTGAATCAGTGATATCTCTTAAATTATTTATTATAATTATGTACAGTAAAGTATAACTTCAATTAAGATGAAACGCTAAAAGTGACTATTATATTTATTTTGATAAGAATGAATACCAAATTATAGAAAACAATAACCGGATAAATTTAAATTAAATATATTTAAATGGTTACTGTGGCTCAACCTTCAAAGATAAACATGTACCATCACTTTTTTTATAGATTTTTTTAAAGAACAATATTTTTGTAGAACATTGTTTTTATGTTTTGAGGCCAGTCGTGGCGCAGGGGCACAATCTGTGTCTGTAAAATCGACTGGTTTTAGTTAATTCGGCAGAAAGTGGGGAAAGGAGTGTCATAACACTAGGTTCCCTCTGCCTTCTGTGTGCGGGATACAGCGTGAAGATACCAAAAAAAATTATATAAATATAAATTTATTAAAAAATATCTAGGATCTCCATAATTCGGTAGTAACACGAACTAGGGGACACATTATTAATAAAATGACTGCTATTTCGTGAATCGATTTATTGCAATTTTAAAATTAATTTAATTAACATAAGCTTCCATCTAATGTTTTTTTCAATTAAATGTTTTTTTGTATAGAATACAAAACACCATATATTCGAAGTTTTATGTGAACAACTTACCTTTGTCTTTCTACAACCTTAAGAAATTCTTACGCTAGTCTTACGGTGGTAAGCAACATACACTCGTTAGTGCAGTTCGTAGTCAACTCTGCGTTTCAAATGTCGCTATACGCACAAATTTGTCATTAAAATAATGTTAGTTAACTTTTTAGATAGTTAAAATCATAAAGATTTTTTACAATAGTATTCTAATATTCTTCTATTTTAACGAATTGACGTCAACCTATGAGAAAC
>DWAL01000542.1:0-10543 GCA_018230405.1 Heliconius hortense
CCCACTCGAGGAGATGAAATATTTACTTAAATGTATATTTCCATTTCTTCGCTCTCTTCTTCGGCGTTGAGTTCTGCTACTCAACACGCAATGCCTCCAAAATTCCCTATGCCTGTTCCCTCTGCCTACCCTGCTGTGTGCGAGATATAGCGTGAAGATGATAGCGTGAAGCTGAGAAATAGAAAACTAACTGTTCAGAAAATTCAAATCAATAGACTGATAAGAAATGTTACGATATTTATTATCCACCATTGTTATCCACGCCTAGTGACTCAAAAAAATCTCCATGTTTGAGAAGGAGAGAAATTGTCAATGTAGGAAGTTTATACCGGCGTTTTGCATCTCTACACTACCTGTTACATCGATTGCGCAGTTTGGGCGTCCAATAAATATAGTAAAATGTTGTTGAAAATTTCAACTTTTTCGTCTATCAGAAGATGAAATAAATGAGACCAATAATCCATTATAGTTGTGTCTGAAGCAAACAAGTCATATTCAATATTACTTATTAGGGATCAGAATTTGAAGGAAAATATGTTTCAGAGAGAGTAAGAATAGACAGATTAAAAGAAGTTATTAAAGTTTGTAACCTGTTAGCTCTGGAGTGTTGCTTTAGAAGGCCGGTGTTCAAGATGGCCATATTGATTGTGTGTTCATGAGAAGAGACAAGGTTTTCAAGAACTATTTCAAAGGTATGGAAATAATTAATATTTATGGAGGGGCTATAAACGGGACTTAGAAGTAGCTTAGTATGGCAACAGTTAATTTCAAGAAAAAAATATTTTAAATTGGCTGAGTATTCATTGGGAAAATGCTGTAAGATCTTATATGAAATATCAGTATTTTAGATAAATACCAGATAGATAGCCAAGATAGATGCCACCGCCTCTTTTATAAATACGATCATTTCTAATGAAATTAAAGTTAGAAATAGAATAAAGAGAAGGGAAAGAAGGTTTAAGCCATGTTAAACGACACAAGAAGGTCGGTGTAGTGTGCTGGTATGCTTTGAGCATTGATGTGCGCCAGATTCAAGCAAGAACTCACATTAAATAATTAATGGAATTTACAAACTATAACAATATAAGAAAATATAGCAGTAAAAACACTATTTAACAGGACGAAACCTGGAAGGCTTCTGATCTTTGGAACTATTTTGCTGGGAGTAATTGCTGACAAGGAGCTGAAATTCCCGTAATGTCAACACCTTTCTGCGACTTTTGTCAGGCAGTATAACCATAATCACTCCATCAATCGTCCAGTAATTCTTAATGCCGCTGTGCTGGTGCTGGTGCTTTCTAGATGCACTAAAGATTTCTTGTCTTGGTCTTATCAAGAATTCTGACATTGTTATACTGAAGCCCTTAAGGGAAGTTCACACTAAATTTCTCAACTTAACAAAAAAACGGACCAGTATGGGCCTGAGTTTACCCTCAATCGCACCCAGGCGATGTGATATAGCAATAATTGAGGTATCAATATTTGGTAATTTTTATTGTTCCTGAAGCACATTCAACAATACTGCTTCTAGGCGTTCATCTGCAATCTTGGACAATCCATGAAACAATAAAATCTTCCTTCGGGAGCCTACCATGAGAAACTGAATTTGTTGACGTAATGTCTTACAAAATCCTTGAATTTGCAGTAATCGGAAGGCTACAGTAGTCAGATCACCAAAGACTTGCTGAGAATTCTATTCACTATGCTCTATACCAGTGATTCTCAACCTTTTTTAGTTGCGGCACATATTTAACGATTTAAAAATTTGGCGGCACACAAAGAAAAGGATAAAAATTATTTACTTACTACAACACACTGTATAAATAGTTTATGACAAAATATATACTACAACAATAACTAAACGTTTATTAAGGGATTAATTACAAGCTAATAATACAAATATTTTTCTTTTTAAATGATATAATTTAATAATATTAACATTATTGTATATTTGCAAAATTTAGCGGCACACTTTTGGAATTTGGCGGCACACAAAAGTGCCGCGGATCCATATTCTTAGAAAGTTGACTGAGGATATCCAAGATGGATATCCTCAGTCAACTTTCTATTTGTGATAACTTGGTATTTTGCTTAGTAAATTTAAGAAAAATATGTAAACTAGGTAACGTAGGTTTGAATAATAAACTTTATAGTAAATATATATGAAAAACTGTATGATATTTAAATTAAACAATAAAACGTGACACAATTTTATTTTGTTGCTGAATATCCTCAGTCAACTTTCTATTTGTGATAACTTCGTATTTTGCTTAGTAAATTTAAGAAAAATATGTAAACTAGGTAACGTAGGTTTCAATAATAAACTTTATAGTAAATATATATGAAAAACTGTATGATATTTAAATTAAACAATAAAACGTGACACAATTTTATTTTGTTGTACATTTTTCTACCTACCCGAAGATGCGACTCACTCTTTTGTACTAACTTTGCTGATATCTACTGTATATACAATTTTTTTTTTTAAATTCCAGATGGCAATTAATTTAGCACGTTTGATGTTAAAGTAACATTATCTTAATCTATATTAGTGTCTTCCTTAAGCCGAGTCTTAAGTTTCTTTTCGTTTTAAAAATTAACATTTAGTGATTAAAGTAAACATATTAAATAAAAATAGTCAATAGTATTTGTATCATACGGAACTAGTTTATCGAAATTAGTTCGAGGTCCCACTGTCAGTGTTACCCAAAGAATCAAAGTTCCCCAGACTGTATGTTGGCTTAACCTAATAATATAGGAAACCAGCAATTACCGCGTAAATTAAACACTATACAAGGGAAATACTTGATATTTTCCTTGTATTGTGTTGTTCCCCTATAGTATTTTTTTCATATTGTTTTCTAGTGTTGAAATAATCATATAAGTAGTATAAATTCAAAAAAAGTATTTTAGCTTCACTTTATATGCCTCGCACATAGTGGGGCAGACAGAGGGAACCTAGTGCTGTGACACTGCCGCTATTCCCCCACTTTTCGCCGAATTTTAGAAGCATTGCGTGTTGAGTGGCGAAATCCAACGCTGTGTTTTGCCTCTTTACCAAATGAAAATATTGAATGTTTGATTCCCCCGAGTGGGCATCGAACTCATAAACGTCACCTAGCGCAGTAGCACGCTTGTGCCCAAGCGCTTGGTTCAATTGCTTGATGGCTTCCATTACTAATTCATACAAATCATTTCTCAGATCACAACCATCTTCCAGTTCGCACACGGGGTCATCCAGCGGACACCAGCTACATAGATCCTCTGATAGTCGCAGCTCCCTTCCGAAGATGTCTAAATCCGATAGGTATATCACCTTTTCTATTAAATTAATATATTCTCCTTAATCTTCTATTTAGTTATCGTTTACTATATTTGTAGTAATGCTATATGTATTAATATATTTTATAACATCATTTATATCTTGGTTTTTTAAAATATTAATATGGTTACGTACCTTACGTTTATACAGGATGGAAGAGGCAGCGCTCCTTTTAAAGAAATTAATCAAGATACCTCGTCAGTTTAGATTTTTTTTCATTTCACGATGTTTATCCATACTGTACTTCGTGTGACGCAGTTACGCATAGATACCAATAATGTAAACACACACTACTATAAAAATACTACTAAAGGTTAAACAACTTTGAACTTTACCGCCAATACCTACGACTCGATTTCGGAATGAGGCGTATGTGGCGGTGTCCCTTTGATAGATTTATGAGTGCGTGTGTCGTTCTTGGCAAATGGCGTTTTCTTTTAAAACGTCAATTTTATTATTTATTTTATTTGAAAAAAAACACTTTTTCATTTTTAAGAAAAAGTTTTTTTTAAATTGTATTAGGCTTTTATAGAGTAGTTAAAACTATGATTTCATTTAAAGTGGTGCTGACACTTCCACCCTGTATATTACGTAACGTAAAATAAATAATATCTTATGATACATTTTTCGAATTAAAAAGTGTAGATATCTATAATTTTGTGACTTGGTGATCTTTTTCATTTATATTTCCGTTAAGGCTTAAATCAATAAGGATTATATCAATAAGGATTATATCAATATAAATGATCTAGTTGTATAAAATTGCTATAAAATACCTGTTTTAATGAGCTAGCTCCAGTTTTAGTTACATATATACATTTGTTGTCCTGAAAATACTAATTTTATTAGAACATGAAAGTTATTTAGATTAGTAAATAAATAATTATGTAGTTAAAGCGGGTGAAGTCGCGAGCAGGTATACGATAGTCTGAAATATATTTAATTTATTACATTTTATTCCATCACTCACTAGATCCACCCAGAAGACGGCCAAGGTGCGCACCGAGCGTCCGTCCCGCCTGCTGGCCCGCCTCCGCACCATATCGCTGGAGGAGCCGGGGCCGCGCGTCGTGCTCGTGCGGCCGCCGCGCGGGCCCGACGGCAGCCGCGGGTTCAGGCCGAGGCGCCCCCTCGCCGGTCTATATATATCATTTTTTAATCTAGTGATAAAACACTCCTCACTTTCTGCCTAATTCGATCTATGTGTTGAACGGCACAATTTAACGCCATGCTTTGCCTCTTTACCAGACCGAATAAATTAAAATATTTAAAATTTGCACCCCTAGTGCAGAATTAGACCCACCACTGTTGCGTTGTGGATGTTTCTGACTTTATTGTAATGCTTTATTTAGTACAACGATATTATACAAACGACATATGAAAATAGTTTTTTTTATAAATAAATGCTATATAGTTAGTTAAACACTTTTATTTAAATATGTGTTGTTAATATTTTACAGAACAACTCGCCGAGTGAGACCGTACGGACCATCAGCGAAGGCCTGATAAAACTATATACTGCTACGTAGGTAAACATCCTAGGTTTGATTTCAAATTCTAACGGTAAACTATAACAACCTCGGCACCCTCCGTACAACATTACAAACCACCATTTGGTAAAGTATTTTGAATTATTCCACTACTTTCGATTCGCTTATCATTGTCATATAGAGCTTCTCGAGAGTGCCTTCACGTTGTATAGTTTACCAGTCACTGTATTCACGAGAGACTGACTGACCATTTCTTTAGCAGCATTTAGGAATTATTTACTAATTTTTTTTAGGGAAACAAATTCAGACGTATGATCAGTACAGATTATAAAACATAGTTTTTAACGAGCGAGAAACATATCAAAGGTGACCCGAGTTTTTCTTTGCTTGTTACTTATTTTTTTGTGAGGTTCTTTTTCGCATACACGTTGTTCAAAATTCCGCGACCATTCCTAAATACGGTCGTCGCACGTTCGGAGTACACATAACATATGAAGAGACCTAAGGCTTATATTACACTGTAAAGTGAGAAAAATCTCGATTTCGACATTTTCCTATTTCAATATCCTAACCTTTTCGATTTTTTTTTGTTTTATAATGTGCTATAAGCCTTAAATGTGGGTACACGACCTTTTTAATAAATGACGACTGCCAATAAAGTATGCCTTATTCTCTCCACTCTAAATTGATTCACTTTTCAAATAGATAAATAATATAATTATTAGGTTTTATATTTACAAACTATTATATGCTTTAAATAATTTATTAATTAGGCGTACGTGTACCAGTGCTATGCCGAAATATTATAGTAGATCTTTTAAAAAAATGTCAAAATGTTAAATATATTTTCTTTGTAAATAAACTATGTTATTTCTAAAATCTTAATTAAAAATTGTATGGCGAATCGTTGCTCGCAAAATTTTGCAAAGCGAATTACCTTCTGTTTTATGTTTTATATAAAATATGTTGTAGTTTGAGCTTGTTATATGTATAGAAATTGTAACTAATGAAAGACGCACGCAAAATTTATGTAACTTTGCAGTTGCTTGCGATAATTTTACTTAAACATACGATTTACTTATATACTTTCTGTTAACTTATTTTATTGTACACGGTGAAATTAGTAAAACCATTGATAAATGAAACTTAATAAATAATTTGAAGTGCCTTTAATATAATTTTGCAATTTTAAACTGATGATAATATAAAAAAAATAAAGTTTTTTTTGTTTAATTATTTTATATATAAATAGTGCAACAATCATCGTGTATAATGGAATCAATGAAACATACACACACACACACACAAATTACTGTAATTTATGTTTTGTTCTAAGAGATCTCTATTGAAACTTCTGTGATTTTCGAAAATACGTGCAATACAAAAAAAATATTTAAAAAAAAGCTCTTAGGGCATTAGATTTAGATGGAAATCTTCATATATTATGTTACTCCGAACAATAGACCGACCGTTGCGAACAAAATTTAATATTAGCTAAGAAATTAATTGGAATAGAGCATACTATATGCTACGTACTGGGATGGAACCAAAGACTGAGAAAAATATTTATTGCAATAATATTGGTAGATTATGTTAATTAGCGATATTGTGTAAAGTCATATTTCAAAATGGTTGGTGGGAAACTGTCACAAGTCTGTAAAATCATAAAATAAATCATATTGCATATGTTGTGTATGCACTGTGACTTGTGACACTTTGCCACTGGGCTGTTATATGACATTGTCATACACCAAGCGGGTTTAGTAACGTGTTTATGCAACGATAAAATTTTGTAATAAATTTAAATAAAAATATAATTTATGTACAATATGGATACTTTGAATAAATTACAGTTTTTTTTTGTTGTCGACTGATATAACAATGAAAGCAATATGATATGTGTTCATAGTTGCGATGGCAATCCGTTCACACTATCAGATTCACGACGGGCCGGCCGTGTTTATTTGTGATGGGCCCTTGTAATGTAATGATTATTGATTTGTTTTTTGATACGATTGTTTTATTAAAGATGTAGATTGGATTTATGTTATTGTAATCTGTTGAGAAAATAGTATGTTTTATTCGCGAAATAAAACTACAATGCCACGTTGATGATCTGGCAGTCCTGTTGTATCTTATTGTGTAAACGAATTTAAATGAGTCTCCCCCCACCCCAGTTCCCCCCCGGGTTGGAGGATCGTGCAAAAACATGGTTTCTAAATAACTTCTAACAAGTACGCTTATAGTATTTTTTAAAATTATTGTGATCGTTTTATAGAATTTGTTTTATTTTCTTAGGCTTAATCGGGAAATGAACAACATGTTTATCTATTGATTTTTGGCACTTAATAATTTAAATAAGACACACACAATGTATGTTATATTTTTTTTCATTGCTGGTGTACGAACATGTGACGTTCTCCGACTCGGCATTTAAATATATACGCTATATCGAGATGTGTGTGTGTGGGTGAAGACGTTACTGTGCGTTGTTTATTATATTTATGAATAATTCCAAAGAGTAATAGGAATTTTGAACAAACGTTTATATGCTGTACGCTTATCCGCATACTATTATTTGCTTCTCTCATATAATAACCATGTAATCATATTTAGTAATAGTGACAAAATATAATAATAATAATAATCAGGATATCGGTGTTGTAGTGTTGAAAATGTGACCCGGGTTTTTTTTTCGGGTATAGTTATAACGTGTACTAGTCGTGTACTACCTACACCCGGATTCTCTTACTCTATATAAGAATTACCCCCCTCCCCCCATAATCTGACTCGAGGCGTCGTACTCGCATTACAAACAGTTTTTTTTTATTTAACATCATATTATTTTATTCTTGTAACAGTCAATTATATGTGAATGAAAAGAACAATATTATAAAATGTCAGTCTTAAATATAAAATGGATGTGTTTTATGAGAGTGCGATGCCGTTTTTTAATTCATTTGGCGAACCCACACAAAATTTGTAATGCAGTGCCTAAAAGAACCTCGATGGAAAAAGAAAAAATGTATTAAGAATTTCTAGCCTTTCAGAATTACAAAACTTTGGAATTATCATAAGAGTCTATTTTATTTAGTTCGTCATATTTGTATTCGTAAGACAAGTTATTTATGCCAAATGTTTATAAGTCCTGTACATTTTGAAATTGTGATTAAACTAATGTACACCTCGAAATCGAGTCCTGTTTCTGCCTTCCTAAGGTTTATAAAGTATTTAATATGATTTGATATCGAAGTATATGTATCGGTTGATCGTCGGTCTTTATATATACGTATAGATACGTTTATTGCAATAAACTTCTCATTAAGCATATACTAATAAACGATGTCATTATATCACTTCGGGCTTTCTCTTTGTTGCGTATCAAAATTTTTGTTTGTTCCCCTTACATTTTGCTTTTATATGATGATGGATATTTAAATGGATTAAGAATAAATATTGGGGCGGTAAGCGCGACGGTTGTGGGTTCGATTCCCACTCGGGGGAATTAATTATTTGTACGTATCATTTCCTCGCTCTGGTAACTAAGATGAAGCGTGTCGTTGAGCTCTGCCACTCTGCCCGCAATGTATCGAAAACTTGGCCGAAAGTGGGGAACAGGGGTCCTCACTAGGTGCCTGCCTGCCATGCTATGTGTTCGATGGTGTGAAGCTATAATAAATGTTGGTGTATTATAATCTTTTTACATATACTTATTTTATTGGCAACAGTTCCTAAAATGAAATATAAAATCAATACAAAGAAAAAAATATAGAGAAATTTAATACATACTTGACAGAAATATTTTCTGTGATGAGAAAGAAATATCTACCTTTTTCTATGGGTAAAAAGTTATTAAAGGTGAAACAGGTTTACCTACCTGTTTATACTTTATACTTGTAAAATGTATAAATTTAAATCTGGTAAGTTTAAACCTATACACAAAAAGTAATAAAATTACATACAATTTTAATTATCTTGAGATGCATATTTTACTGTTATATCATGAAATTTTATATATTATTTTTTCTTCCATATCTATCTGTCGATCTTTACAACAGATTTAAGTATTCCATGTCTTGGCGTCAAATACCCGCTTTAGTGATACAAAGGCGGACATAAATGCATAACTCTTGGTTTTCATTTTTTTTTCTCCATTAGTAGGCAGAGGGAGGGAACCTAGTGCTTAAACACTCCATTCCACATTTTCTGATGAATTCTGGAGACTTGTGTTGAGTGGTGGAACTGAACGCCGCGCTTTTGCCTTGACACCAGAGCGAAGAAAATAAAAATATTAATCCATTTTCATTCATCCATTAATATTAATCCATACAGTCACACTGTGCCTTTGCACCACGACTGGTCTCATTTACTACACAATCTTAATTATTAAGTATTAATTTGATGATTTTTTACTTATATAAAAAAACATACTATAATATAAATGTCACGTCATTATTTTCATTTTAAACGTGATATCTAAAATGATTTTATATATTAGGAATTTTACTAGTAAATGAAAATCCCACAAAAAACCAGCAGCCTATAAAGTTGTTTTTTTTTGCTATAAATACTATTAAAATCTAGGTAAACCCAATCCAAGTCTGTTCCTTATACTACATTACTACGATTTTTTTTTATTAATATAGTAAAATTTTAGGTGACCGACCGTTGAACATTCTTTAATATTTTTTTCATACATTTCATTTATATTCCGTATTGATTTATATATATCATGTGAGTGAGTCAATGTCGAAATAGTGAAACGTTGCTTTTGCATAACTTCGGAAATATATGACCCAGAAGTTAGTAATTTTGAGGTTCTGGTGTGTGCTCTTTCTTAGCTTACTAGAAGACTGAAGAAGTTAAAAGCTGTTAAATTTTGGTAAAAATTCGCCAAAATGGTTCCGGAAAAGGATGGTACAGAATGATACGGCAGTGTCTGTGTGCTTGCTTGGCGCTCGACTTGGTGGGGGCACTGCCGTGCCTTAGATAAACAACATTTGGTAGTACAGGCATGCATATACGTATATATTAATATCGTACAAATAGTTCATTATAACAACCTTAAACTAAAAAGTTAGTGCGGATTATGACACTTCGTTCCCAACTTATCGCTGAATTTTCGAGGCATTGCGTGTTGAATGGCGGAACTCAGTTCTGCGCTTTGACTTTGTACCAGAGCGAAGAAATGAAAATATTAATAAGTAATAATTAATTCCTCAGAGTGGGAATCAAACCCACGGCCGTCGTGTTTACAGATTCTTGTTCCGCCCGCTACTACTACCCCGCTAGGGATAAAACGTGAAGCTAGCTTAGCTTAGCTTATACGTATAATAAAAACCTAACGGATCGGTGTCTGCATGGAAGATATATCATTTATTATAATATTTTCACAGAAAGAAAAGCAATGATTTTTAAAAACTGTGTCAGTTTGTGTGTTTGTTCACGTTTATCTCAGAAACGGCTTAACCAATTTAAATGCAGTTTTTATTATTGGATTCTGGCAAGCTTCGCTGAACATTTAGTGTTTGTTTTATTATAATACTAGCGGACCCGGACGCGACTTCGCCCACTAGAACTGAAATTATGAAATATAGTTATAATTTTTTTTTTATTTTCAGTAGAAAGTATAAGCCCTAATAATCAAAATAAGCTGAAATAGAATAATAAATGGAGACTTATTATTAGAAAAAATATCTGAATAATTAAAATGAACAAACAAATTAAGTAA
>DWAL01000543.1:0-10541 GCA_018230405.1 Heliconius hortense
TCCGACCACTAAGCCGTGCGTTCTCATCAAGCTATGTCGAAATTCTTATACGCTCTTTGCAAATCCCTATACGTTATGTTATACTTATTTGTAAATCGCGCTACGTTCAATTTTTTATACGTTTTATCAAAAAAAAAAATTGCAGGTAAACAAAAACTACCAGAAGAAGTGCCAAATGGTATATTAGGTAGAGTGATAGGCGCGATGGCCGGCCGGGGAAGAGAACTCACTGCCCGCCTCGCTTTACCCGCTAATGCATGAAATCATTAAATAAAAATTTAAAGGTAAAAAAAATATGAAAAACATGCATCGATAAAAGTAACAGAAACTAAGATATAAACTTTGCAATATAATTTTAAAAGAAATGTTAATAGACTTAAACCGGTAAACTTTGTTATAGTAAAAGAATTTAATTATTATAATGTTACTTTTATTATTTAGTTTTCAAAAAAATTATATAACTCTTTGTTGTTGTAATTATTTTTTTTCATTGTTTTTTAATTTCTTATTTTTATATTTCTTAATTAAATAGCAAAGTCTAGAGTTATTTATACATTTTATGCTTCACTTACATATCATATAGGTACTGTAAATTAATATATAAATCAATAAATCAGCTTCTCCTAGTGTTAAGACACTCCGTTCCCCACTTTCCGCCGAATTCTAGAAGCATTACGTGTTGAGTATTAGTATATACATTTTTTTAATTTATTACTCAATAATTATGTAAAAAAAATTGGTTAAAAATATTGAATAATCCTAAATGGATCTTTTTTTTTAAAAATGTTTAAAAAATATTGTTATATTTTAAATGCGGGTTTGTGGCTTAATCCCAATGATTGTGTTTGAATTATTATCATTTATTCGCTTTTCTAGACGCAAAGCGCGGCGTTAAGTTCCGCATAGCGTCGTCTTATACTCGTCTCCATACTCTGTTACGCGGTTACAAGTGTTAAGCTACTAAAAAAAGAACGTACAATTCTAAAGTGAATTAATATAGTAAGATTTATATTGTATTGTAAATTAATATTTATTGGTTCGGTCAAATGCTGATGACCTTTTCCTTATATATTTTATGATAAGAATAATTTATATTGCAATTTCTACATGTATATCATTCGTGTAGAATATGTATTGTTTAAATAATTATTTAAAAAAATACTTTGTTGTACTGTGTTTGATATTACTTTTCAATTTATAATCATAGGATATTTTATAAATATTTCAGAATAAAAAAAAGTTATATAAATACTATATGTATTACACAAGAAGTTGTTATAAATAATGGATGTTTTCTTTTAAATATTGATAATTATTTATAGAATATTTTATACTACTGTATAGACTTATATTATGTAAAAAATTATATTATATAAATGTATAATAAAATGATATAATAATCTTAGTTATTATCTGAGGCATATATAAGAGATATAAATTATATATTACAAAAAAATTATATTATATAGCATTATTGTTATTGGAAGCCAGTGTTGGCGCAGGGGCACAACCGTCCGACTGTAAACGCGACATGGTCGTGGGTTTGATTCCCACTCCAGGAAATTAAATATTTTTATTTCCTCGCTCTGGTAACGAGGCAAAGCGCGACGTTGAGTTCCGCCACTCAACACGCAATGTCTCCAGAGTTTGGCGGAAAGTGGGGAATAAAAATGTCTTAATGGGGAAAGTTTCTCGACACTAGATTCCTATCTCTGTCTTTCCCTCTGTCTGTACCGCCATGTGCGGGATACAGCGTGAAACAAAAAATATATATTGTTATTATTATAATTATTAAAGCGTAGCTCAAGTAGTGTTTTAATTAATCAAAGACTGTTAATAAATAACATCATGAGATTTTTTATATGAATATAAATACATATTAAATATATTGTTTTATCAAATAAGGTGCCATAATAGATTTTATAAGAATAAAACAAATACAAAAAGTGCAAATGCCCTTTTATTACGCAATATGCCCACAAAAAGCTAACTGTTTATAAATTTTCACTATTCATTATATAATATACAATATTACAGTAGAATCTCACTAATTCGTCCCTATTAAAGATCAGAGGGTGTCAGATTATTGGAATGTATGAATTACATAGTAAATAAAATATTTCATTAAAAGTTAATAATGTTTCTTTTGTTGTAATCAGATCGTTTCTTAATATCTTTATATTAATAAATAATCTGGGTTTTTTTTTTTGGTTTTCTTATATAAATTGAGCTTTGATGAAATTGAAGTCGACGAAAAAGAAGCTGTTGTGATAGCGTTTTCGTGCCAAGCATTGAGAACTTATTATTTGGCAGTACTTTTGACTTTACGAGAAATTTTACCTAATTACAAAAAAATGTTTATACACAAACAACACATTATTTTTGACAATAAACTGCCATGTAAAGCCTTTACTTTTGATTACATAATTTTAAAATGATCCTTAATCGATGGAAGTAGTTGTGAAAATATAGGCTGTTTAAAATTATTTTCTAAGAATTATATTCGGAGGGTGACGGATTAGTGAGATCGTACTTTATTTTTAAAATATTCAGTGTTAATAGATAGATATCAAAATGTCTACTCTATAAATTGTGCGCTTTGATGCACTCGAGGAAGACTGCATTCACATTGCAACATAATTATTAGTAAATTATATTTTATTCTAAATTTAAATTCAAAATATTAAAAATATTCAGTAATATGAATAATATTCAGACAACAGGTGCTTTTTTCTATATAAAAGTTTCAATTTTATTATTAAGAAAAATACTGGCAGCTTTCTGGCTTTATGTTATTGATATTAAAATACATTAAAAATGTGTCCTTTATATTCTTAAATATCGTTGAAGACTTAAGCTTGGTTTTTTTATTTACTTATGCTCATATTTTTAAATTATTTGCAATGTGAATGCAGCGTGTACATTTTATATCACATTAGCTTGTAACAAAAAGTTCTAATGAAAAAAAAAATAAGGAAAAATACTATAAACATGTAAATTGTACAAAGTATACATTATCAAAGTTTACCAAACCATCGACCAAATATATGAATGTTTAAGGACTGCTTATGTTTATTAAATTTTTAGTTTCCTAGTAGTATGATAACATTTGATAATAATACAATTTCTTTCTTTACTTTATTCCAATGTTACAATTTAGTAATTAAATACACAAATTATGGTCAACCATAAATGGTTTTGACCCTCTCTATCCTCTTCTATGAATAATTTAGATGTATTATAGTTATAAACATATCGAGATAAAATAGCAGCAATGGTGGCGATATCCTATTTTTTATAAACATTATCAATGATATTGCTCATATTTAGCTAATGGTTTTGTTGATTCATGAACAAGTACATTTTTTTTACAAATCACACTTCTGTTATTTTAATTTGAAATTGTGACAATATTTACAATATCATATTTATTTAAAAGAAAATTCATACATTTCAATATGGGAAGTATAAAATATTTTACAATTAACTCCCATAACTTGACATCTAGATCTGAAATCTTTAAATATCTACAATAATAATATAATACACATACATACATGAATGCCTTACAAAAGCATGAAAGAGGCACACACTACATTTTCTTTATAAATCCAAAATTTTCCCACATACATAAAAAAATATATAATTTCTAGAAAGAAACTAAAGAAATTATTATATTGTCATACCAAAAAAAGATCGTCATGTACTTATTTAAATAAAAAAAGTCTCTTAAAAAGTATATTTTTGATACAAATACAAAAAAAAACTCTTACTTAAAAAAAAAAAATTACTTTAGTAAATTAATTCACGAACACGGACGAAAAAAACAGTCAATTTTATAATATAAAAGAATTGCCAAATACACAAGACTTGAGGCGGCAATAAATTTGAGAATTATGATGTCACCGAAACCTTAAATCTTAAATATTTTAAAAAATCATGATGTATTTGTAAAATATTTCTTTTAAGTAGTAGTTTTGTAAGTGTAGTGTAATTGTAGTTTTAAACTTTATTTGCTATAATATGAAGTGTTTTAATGGGAACAGCGTCTTAACACTAGGTTCCTAGGTTCCCTCTGCTTACCCTGCTATGTGCGGGATAAAGCGTGAACATAAAAAAGTAGGTAAGGAATATAATGTAAGATGAAAAGTTTTGTAAGTTGTCAATTGTCAATATATTTCTTTTTATATTCCCAATTAAATATTATACTATAATTGAATAGTAATGAATGGGTCAATTTTAATACTTGTAAATTATCTTTCTTTGTTCACTAGAGTATGAAATATATTATAAGAAAGATATAAAACACTCAAATACATCTACAAAAAAAATGCAGTGTACTTAAAAAACATTCCGATATAAAATATTTTGGCACATATTATATAAACATGAACTAAAATTAAATATTAGCTGCGATTTTGTCATTTTCATAACACATCTTTCAATAATACATAAAATATTGAACAAAATAAATATTTTCAAAATTCACACAGTCCCAGTGTCTGTAAATGCGACGGTTGTGAGTTCGATTCCCATTCTGGCAAATTACATACTTTGATAACAAGACAAAGCGCGGCGTCGAGTTCTTCCAATCAACGTACAATGTCTCCACAATAGGTGCATGCGTAACACTACCCTGCTACATGCGGGATAGATAGAGCGTCAAGGAAAATTGTGTTGATTAAAATAAATAATAATTTATTCATAAAATTGAAATAAAAAAAACTAAAGTATGGCTAGTAAATTTTCAAAATTAGCTGTTTTATTTATATTTAATATATCAAATATAAATAAAACAGCTAATTTTGAAAGAAAAATCTTGTTGCTGATATTAAAAAAAGCCATTTAACAATTCTACTTTTGTCACATATTTCCATGAATTATTCACAGATACATATAAAACTTATTAAATAAATAAATTTACAATACATCTACATCTATACATGATATAAATTACATCTTACTAGCTACAATTATACAATTTAGTGCTAGTGGCACTATAGGCGAATTTCTTATAACTATAGTGGCAGTTTTTCAGAGTAAGTACTTTAATTTAAACTTATAATAAAATTATAATGTTTGTTTCATATTAATAACTGTGTTTTAATATATTTGGTAGGCGGACATGGTAAAAGTAAAGTAAAATATTTAGAAACATTTAAAAATTTGAACATAGCATGATTCGAACTCACGCCTCTTAGAATCTCCAAAACTAAATTGGGAGAATGATTATGTTTATTTAATTTTACTATTTGTTGTTATTTTTTTTGCCTCTATAAACTTATTACCAAGTGCGGCTTTGGTTTCCCGTTAGACCTTTACAAGGGGGCGAAAGTGACGAAATATTTCTTTCTAGAAATTTATTTTTAAAATTTGGCAAACAAAATGAATGAACTATAGAGTTATTAATATGTAATACACATCATACCAAATATTATTCTCATAATATAAAATTCCAAATACTACAACCTATAATATATAATACAAGACAAATTAGTATATATCTCTTTTACAAGACAACAACAGGGTTATAAATATATATCTACAGGAGTATATTATTCGAAAATGCATTAGACCGTCGTCTCACCCTTCATCTCTGTATCAGACACTGCTTCACTAACACAGCTGTCACTATCAGGCTTTAGTGTCACATCACTATTCACTGTCACGTCCAAAACGTCTTTACGCGTTCTCTCCTTATCTCTACTCGTTATTTGAGTGTAGAGCTCGTCTAATTCACTAGTGAAGGAAATAGGGCTGTCCCTGTTCACTTCGGGACAACTTAAAGCAGGCGTTGGCACGTATTTGCCTAATTTAGGGTTGTTTTTTATTGTTTTTCGCCATCCCGGATCGTAATTTACGTATTGGCTTTCTAACGTTGAAACATCTTCGTTGCTAAAGCTTATTTCGTTCGGACACATCGAGGATGGCGAAGGCGCGTACAGTCCGTGGCTTCGTATACTAACTTCGGACATTTGGTAATTTGGGCAGTAAATATCGCTCTCGTTTTCGAAGCCTTGTTCGCTAGCGTTTGTGCTGCACGTTTCGAAATCGTACGTCGTTTTCGCCATGAAAAATGTATCTTTATCGTCATCAATCTTGTCTTTGGATCCGATCATGTCGGTTTGGAGTAAATTATCCATTTCTCCTAAGCCGGCGTCTATGTTGTGTGGTGTGCTCGATCGGTTTACTTCATCACTGTTCATTGTACACTCCTCAGAAATATCTTGCAGCGATTTGTCTACAACATCTTTATTTTCATGTATTTTATTTGGCTGTAGATAGTCTATGTATTGTCCGAAACTTTCCGTGTCTGTTATCTCGTTTGTCGAACATAAGGCACTGTTTTCTTGGAAAGATGTCATTTCTGAGTGGGTATTTAAAGTTTGATCAGAACACGTGTGGGGCATCGCCATTTCTGATGCTGAGCTATATTCCAAGCTGCACTGCTGAGATATTGTCCTCATTTCCGGAGGATCTGCGTGACTTTGCAGACATTCCTCTGATACACTACTCCTTTGTGCGTTTAATGCTTTTTGAGCATTTGCCTTAATTATCTGATGTTGAGGTACTTGAGTTTCTGGAACATTCGTATAGATATTCATTATTTGCCCTCTCCCATGTTTGGGATCTTCGTTCTTGTTCCAAGATTTACGATCAGTAGAATAACTTTTGAAGTCTTTCCCATCATCTTCCATTAAATTAGGATTCGTCGAATTTCTGGGCTCTTTTATACCGTTATTCGATCTTTCCACATGTTGGTTGGTATTGTTTACTTTTGTACCGGCATTAATGAAGCTGGCGACGCCATTGTAAGCCTCTTTACTTGGCAGAGGTAAAGATATATGTGAATCTTCATCACAGTCGCGCCTCATAGGCAGCTCAAGGCAATTCCTTTTCATGTGCTGTCTTTGCTTCTTAAAGAATTTCTTGGCAACGTTCATTTGATTTGGATTGTAGAATATCTCCGGTCCAACTGAAGTAGAATCTGGATATGTCATCATTGAATTATTAGACCTATATTGTTGTCTGTGTAACACTACAAGATTAATATTAGGTGTCTTGCCATTTGTGTTTTTTAACTCTTTTGGTAAAGTTTGACCGTTAAGTTCCGCACCAGCTTTATACGTACCGCTATTGTTCGTCTTAGAGTTAGTTCTGTTAGAACTTCTGCTGCCTGATCTCGATCTGTTATCATTTGGTATATGTTGAGGCGATATTTGATTGGTCGCTTGATTAGTTGGCAGATTCTGTTGATTCGTATCAAAAATGCTTCTGTTTCTACAACACTGTTTACTAGACTGCAGATAACAGTGCATTAACGCCCACTGCGCTCTGACGTCACTTCTTGCTATTCCATAGAAGAATAATATGAAAGTTCCCAATACTGTCGCGCACACTGCATATATTATGCTACATATATCTTCTTGGTATGGAAGGTACGCTGGTAGAGGTCGGTACACAGCTATAGCACCACAGGCCCATACAGATAGATATAACGACAGTACTATAACTTGAGCCCTTAGTTGTATTATAGGCGAGTGTTCAACATCTTCTACTTCAGAGTCTACAGCGGACTTAATACTCCGTCTCTCAGCCTCATTCGCCTGGTGAGGCTCCCACATTTCTAAATCAACGTTCTCCGTAGCTTGTGTACCCTCAGACAACTGGACGTTCATATTTCTTATCGTACAACGTATCAATAGGAACAGTATCAACAAAAACATTAACAATATCGTCCCAGGTATAAATAAAGCGCTTAAAGCCGGTGCCGTACTTAGAAAACACTGCGAATATCCAGCATAGTCTTTCAAATTGACTGCACCAGAAATACCACAGACAATCAAAGCTATACCCCAACCAACTAAATACAGACCCAAAATCGGTTTCTGAACCGGCACATCCGGTGGAATATCATCTTCTGGCGTCCTAACAGGATTATGAGTTTTAGTGACCCATTTATACATATTACTCGCCGACACGCACATCCACAGCAAGACCGACAACGACAAATAATGTATAAGCAGACCTAAAATTCTACACAACTGAACATCCTCCGTCTGATATATGCCCAATGTGTACACAAAACACAATAACACCATCGCTAGCCACATATTGATCAAGGCGTGTTTGTTGTCACCGGGCATGTGTAACGACGGGAAGCAAGCTAGATACGTGATTGTGGCAGCTGTGAGACAAGCTGCTAGAGCTAAGCTACCCACATAAATGGCTGGATGTGACACTTTGAACCTGGCACCATCGCTCCGAGCTCCATAAATACCAGTTTCAACGTGCTGGAGGAGACCCACGTAGGAGAGGCGAGTGCATGTTATGATTATCATGTCAGATATCACGTGTGATACTTTGCAATCTGGAATTTAAAAAATATATAATTAGTAGAAAGATTAATTAATCAATTAAAAAGAACTTAATAACCTAACTTAACTTAGCTTCACGCTTTATCCCTAGCGGGGTAGTCAGAGAGAACGGAGCGCACTTAATAATAAATTTCAATCTTAATTTGTAGTAGTGCAGCACCACAAACAGACTGTAACTAATAAAAACTTTTTGTGTTCACACGTGGTGGTATTGTGGGTTTGGGGCTTCAAAGATTTTATGAGTGGGTCCCAGGTGGAAGGTTTCCAACTATGCTCTTTATTGTTCTTCTCTAAATTAGGATGTTTTTGTATTTCATTATTCTATCAATATATCTGTTTTCCTTAGCGAGGATGTGGGGTTTATTAAACCTGATGTAATGGCTGTGTTTATCCGCATAGGCTCACACACAGCTGACTTCTATACATGCCCATTCTTAATATCGGAGATGTATTCCTTCACCCTAACACTTCTCTTTGTTTGACAGATGTATGACAAGTCACAGTGTATGCCACCTCAGTCTATCCGTGACCACGGACTACTGTAAAGTGTTCGAAACGTCGAGTCGTCGAGTCGTTCATTTAACCGTATTAATTGCGTAAATTTAGTATTGTAATTGTCTGTACCTTCTTTGTTCTTTATGTGCAGTATAGCACTTGACTATAAACGCGACGGTTGTAGGCTCTATTCTCATCCTCTCGGCTGGAGGAATGAATTATCTTCATTTGTCGCTCTGGTAAAAACACAAAGCACGTCATGATGTCCATGACTCAACACGTAATATCTCGAAAAATTAAGAGGTGCATTAGGAAAGTAGTGTCTTAAGACTAGGTTACATCTATCTACCCTGATACATATCTCACTATATGAAGGATACACCCTAAATCTAAGAACAGAAAGACACTAGTAGTGGTACCACAATACCTGTAGTAGTATCATTCCACCGCCTGGTAGCGGGTTCCCATACGGCGGCGCGCCCCTCCACTCCCCCCACCACGCCCGCCGCGTTGGTGCGAGAGCGTCGAGCTCGCACCGTCGCTATTATAGGTTCTAGGAGTTGACCGTGCATGCTCCTATCGGCTACGGCAAGAAAAATATTTATTATTTTTCATTTATGCACTCTGGTAAAGAGGCAAAGCGCAACTTTGAGTTCCGCCACTTAACGTTCGAGCTTGCACCGTCGCTATTAGATTCCAAGATTTAATCATGCATCAGATTTGACCATCTATCAGCTATTAGTAGGAAAAAGTTGGATTATTTATCAATATCATAATATTTAAAAAGAACGACTATTTAGTTAATCACAAATTAAGGAAAAACAAATTCAGAAAAGTAGTAGTAAATCGAGTGTAGTTAACCGCCATTAATGAAGAAAATATCATATCATCATATCTATATCATCTATAATATCATCATAATGCACAGCCATTTGAAGATTTGATAATCTTCAAATGGCTGTGCATATTTTCTTCAAATAATAAATAAATGATAAAAAAACATTACTAACTCAACTGAAAACCGACAACTGGCGACGTTATCTCCATATTCATGTCCTCCCTTTTAGTACTTCTCCCGTAATAATCCTTAGCTCTGTGCCCTCTTATGGGACCCTCCGACATTTCAGGTAAGAGAGGGAACAGTGATGCGTCTTCGTACATAGAGATTACTAGGTCATGGGGTTTTATGTTCAAAAGAGTCCCCGAGTCGGTGGCAGTGTAGAGTAGGGTTTGTGGAATCTAGAATAAAACATATATTTTATTTTGTATATTACTTGAATGAATGAATCATTCATTCATAATCGTTTATTAATTTCCACAAGAAACGGAACAAATGTTTTATATTTTGCACCAAATCGGTGGAAGTATAGCACTCTATATACTTTGTTTGAGTTTGGAGGACGTAAATATTTATTTTATGCGAGATTCATATGATAATTCATTCATTAATTTCATTTATTCATTTATTACACGTCACCAGGAGTCACCTGGGGGTCAGTGTCACTCACCTGCACGCTGGCATGCAGCGGGGCGCCACCGTGCGGTTGGTGGTGGAGCAGTGCAGGCGCGGCGGGGCGCCGTACCACGCGCACGTCACTCCTGCGAGCCCCTCGTCACCAGGGGTCACCTGGGGGTCGGTGTCACTCACCTGCACGCTGGCATGCAGCG
>DWAL01000544.1:0-10539 GCA_018230405.1 Heliconius hortense
TGCCTACCCTGCTGTGTGCGGGATACAGCGTGAAGCTGATTTAATTATTTTTTTAGAAAGTTTCATCTAAATCTGTTCAGCAGTTTTAGCTTGAAAGTGGAACAAACATCCATTCTCACAAACTTTCACATTCATAATATTAGTACTTAATTCGTATTGTAGTGAAAGTAATCGTCCACTGCTAGTATATTTGCATCGATTTAAGATGAAGAATGGAAACGACTCTCTTAGTGCTTCAATACACTCCCTAACTTCTAAATTTCATTGTTTCGTCTGTCCGTTGTCCGTCAGTCACTCACGAATGGAAAAGTTTTATATACTTATATATAGTCTTGCAATAAACATTGTAACAGAGAAAAACTAAATTTTTTAGTGTACGTAACAATGAGTTACTATTACAGATGTGTTAGTTTGACACATTAATATACAACCGTGAAAAGTATATAAAGCTTATTCAAAGTGGTTTCCAGACACGCACTCTTTCTATGGGAAAATTCATCAATTCTAAACATATGGATTATTCAAGGAACTCCAAAATATTATGACGTTTAGAACAAACCTAACTATCTAAATCATAACTTAGTGTATTAAAATCAGGACATGTTTCACAAAAATATGGATTATTCACTCTTCCATAGCTAACACTCTAAGAAATCAACACTGAAGTCGGAAAATTGATCATTTTGTTGCTGTTGTTGTTGTTTGTTTTGCTGTTGTTGTTGCTCAATTATAAAATTTTGTCATCCTTAAACAATTTTTTTTGTGTCTCCCTTTGCGTACCGCTTAAGTAGTTGTTTTGATTTTACCACCATATTGTTTTTTAAGTATCAGTTAAATATTAGTGCGACTCTTATAGGCTGCAAGTCCAAGTCCATCTTTTTAAATTACGATATTTTTTTCAGACTGTAGGTACACTCACAGAATTTTATGTCGTGCTTTGGCTTTCTAAAAATATTCTACTAATTATTCTTTGCATTAAAGAGTGTGAAATATTTTACATAAATATTGTTGAAGCTGAAAGAAAATGTTTATTACAATTAAATCGCTATAATCATACAGGTAAGTAGAACAATATTTTTTTTGCTTTACGCTGTCACGCGTAGCAGGGAGGTCAAAGGGAACCTGGGAACCAAGTGTATTGCGTGTTGAGGGCCGGAACTCAACGCAGCGCCTCGTTACTAGAGCGAAGAAATGAAAGTATTAAATATTTAATATTCTCGAGTGGGAATCGAATCCACAGCCTGTCGTGTTAACAGTCGCACGCTTGTGGCCCTGGGCTACGATTGGCCTCAAAAATTACAAATTAATGTGAAAAAAGTATAAAACTGTGTTGAATGAAGAATATTGATTGTGAAGGAAATAAGTTTGTATTAGAATTTAAAGTATACACATTTTGTTCTGGAATGTCTGTCTGTGTCCCTTTTCAAGAACGCGTGAAGGTATCAAGCTGAGATACTCACTGTCTCTTACTGTCCCTTGGAGCTATGAAAAAACCAATAAAAGATACAGCCACTTATGCCGCAAATTTTCGATATTTATAGGGGAATCAAAACCTACTAACTACTTTCCGTAAACTCAGAATTTTGAAATGTAATACGAAATTACATCTTATAGCACAGATAAAGGAAAAAGTCCGAAAAGTGAAAATTTATACATATTTCATAGAAAAAAAAATATTAGACACTTATATTTGTAGTTAATTTCATACAAAATGAGTGTCAATTTAAGTTTATAAGCTTTTATAAGTAGTGCTTTGATCTGAAATTTGCACGGAAGTTCTGTGGGCAATTTTTTTGTGTAGTATCTTACAACTAGTTACTCCTTATAGGCCTTATAAAATAATTTTATTACATCTCAATACATGTGTTAAGCTTCAACGTTGTTTTTATAATTTTTGTAATATTATATAGTATTTATTTGTTTTTCAGAGCTCAAAAAGCTTTTTAAAAACGTAAGGAGGGTCAACAAAGCGAGGTTCAACAAGATGACAGCCTGTGGATTTTTTACTATCGACGCAGTTCTACCCTTGAAATATATAGATCTTTTCAATGTTTATAATATCGTGATCCTACAATTTGGATTTTCTTCAAAAAATATAATAATGGCAAAATAATATATTTGAGGTCAGAGTAATGTTTTATAGTCGGCCAGAACCGAACGACACACTCGGCAGCGCACTGTACCTCTTTCGCCTTATCGTTTATTATTTTATGATTTGTGTCATTAGGAAACATTATTTATCAATTTTAAATGGTTATCTTTATTGTTATGCACTTAATAAATCGAAATTTAAATCTTTTGGGAATTTAATTGATTTTGCTTACAAAAATTGTCGTATTTAAAAAAATATCTTTAGTTAAGTCACATTTATGTTATTATTTATAAACATTCGATCTAGGTACGCGAATAATCTCGCGTAAATTAGGATTTTGTTAGAATTCTGGAATAAAAAGTAGCTAATATGGTGCTCGATTCAGCTGCTCCGGGGATCAGCCCAGCTAAGCAGACAGATGAAAAATTTTAAAATTGTTTGTATTTTGGTACCGTGTAAACAACTATATACACTTCTATTATTTTGAAAATTTTGAAATGACAGACAAATTCTTCAATTTTCTTTATATGCATAGACATTTGATAGCAATTATAAATATAATACCTTTATTTTACAAGATTTATAATAATAATATTTGTGAATTAGATCTACACGGTGAACTTATCCCTTTACGCCGATGACACTTGCTTAATTTATCACGGACATTCAGTACACGATATCTTATCTCGGGCACAACAAAATCTAGACATTTTACATAAATGGTTTCAAAGCAACCTACTAACCATCAACACTGAAAAGACCTGTTATATATTTTTTAAATCAAAAAATTTAAAAAAATCCAAATCATACGCCCCTAACTATCCATAACATTCCATTGCTAGAAAAAAAAAAAGAAAAATATTTTGGGATATGGCTCGACTCTCACCTCAATTGGAATGCATAAATTGATTATGTATATAATATGCATTCTAGTCTTATGTATACGAGTATGCTTAAATCTATACCTCAATGTCTTCCACATCGAGTCCGAGTAATTATAGTCACTAGAAAAATCTCATCTTTTGTATCTAATCGAAATATGGGGGACATCTTCTAAATGTCATATACAACGTATACAAACATAACAAAATAAAATTATTAAATCACTTTTTAACTATCCACATCTAACACCTACAGAAAATATACCAAAACACTAAATTAAGGAATATTAGACAGTTATACAACTACACTACATGCATACTAATTTGAAAGATCCTAGATGGAAGTGTTCACACAAAGATTTCGTTCGAGATCAAAGGCAAGCAAGCAGCACCAATATCACAGACGAGTGCACAATTTGATATTACCGAAGACACGAACAAAATATGGAAACAAACTAATAACTTTTCAGGGAGTGGTCCTATACAAAGATTTACCGCAATCAATTAGGAACAGTAAGTCATATAATTTAATTCATAGAATTTAAGTCCAGGCTTCGCACGTTTGTACTTAGCGATCATTATCTTCTTAAGAGGTGAGTTATGGCTAGGCAATAGGCATAAATTTTGTATGTAAAAACATACAAAACTAAATTAAATAAACAAAAATTCCTCATTTTATTTTTACTTCATATTTACATTTTATATTTACTTCATATTTACATTTTATGTTTACGTTCTTTTAACTCTTTGTTCATTAAATGTCTGTTAATATTATATAATGTTTATTTTTATTAAGTTTGTAAAAAAAAAAGGTAAATGACATTGTTGAAATTAGAATAAAGATCTTTAAACAGAAGATAAATAATTTAACATTTTTTAATATATATTGTTATAAAAAATACATTTAAGAATATAAAAAAACACTCTTCTAACGGTGGCACAAGGGTCCCAGCCACAGGTGGCTAGGGCCCCATAGAGGGGACCTACTCACAATACGCGCCGTCTCAAGCAAAACTGCCTTCTGGCTATCCGGTTCTTGATCTAACAACTAAGCGATAACCTCTTAAGATGTTGTTCAAAGCTTTTTGCTATTAAACCGTTAACTGAAACCAGTATCAGCACAATGACAGCCACATTGACATCCCAAATGGCGGTAATCTCATGAGCTAGGACCCAAATATTTAGATATTTTTTTCTTTTTCGGCCTTCACGAGATTGTCATCATGTGGGATAGTAATATCAACAATCACAGCGCGTCGCGCCACTCAGTCTACTAATACTGGCTATTCGCACCAAGATACCTGTCAGTAATAATAGAACAATCCCAGTAGAGCAAAGCAGTTATTTTCAAGAACAGACGTGCGATTGTACCTATAGTAAGTTACAAGAACAAGTTGCTGGTGTAATATCTTGACTACTTGATTGTGTCTATGCAAGACCCAAAAGATGAGAACAACTAGAAAAAATATGTTTGAGAGACTTCTCAGGTCAATGACACGCCCGACAGATGTCGATGGTGCCATCTTTCATAATATGTCACTGGTAGTTCCTGGTCTTGATAACTTACCGAACTAAACCAAGATAAGGAAGAAGGAGCCACTATTATTATTATAAAAATATAAATATTAAAAAATATATACCCTGGAGAGTTCTCGTGTGTTTTACGTGAGCTTCCTTTAATATCAGAGACACTGCTTTCAAAGGTCGAATGTGGGGCAGACTTCTTGCTTTGAAAATTATATAAAAAGATTAAAATTATATATTTCAAAACAAACATTAAAACTCTTAACAATGATAAATTGAGTAACAAAGTTTACGTTTGGTTAAAATATATTTTAGAAATCAAATTGTTTCGACGATAACTCAATTTGTTGACGGCCTAATTGTGTTTTCTAAGACCTTCATATAAATTATTAGTTTTTTTTTTCTTGTTATAAGTTATAATTGAGTTTATTAGTACAAATAGCTCTTTTCTTTCCAATTTCATTGACAATATTGACATAAACACTAAAAGTAGTGTAAAGAAATTCCGTTTTTCGCTTTCCAACCGAATTTGAGACTGTCATGACTTGTCCCATCGCAGTGACAGCCTCCACAAAGTCAAATTCAGATTGAACATGAGGCTGTGAGCGTATTTAAGCTACTATACACGACGGTTATGCGTTCAATTACCAATCAGGAGAATAAATTATTTTTATTTCTTCACTCTGGTAACAAGACAAAGGCTGAGTGCCTTAACACTAGGTTCTATTCCATATGGCCTTCCCTATTATATGCGGAATACAGGTTAAAAATCATCACATCCTGGTAAAAACGTTTAAACAAATAAATCCGAGTTTCATATCCAAAATTTATGAATAAAATATCAAAACATTGTTTATATGTATATATTCGTACTTATATATTTTACCGGACTTAACCCAACTGAATTCAATTGAACGTCCTCTCACATTTTACCCCAAGATTTACATGATTGCCTTATCTTGACCGACCTTTAATATATATATTTTTTTTTATTCTTAAATCATCTCACGTAGGCATTTCGATCTAGTAGTACGTCATTATTACAATTTTATTAAACAGCTCCAAATGTTTTTGACTAAGCCTATATATACATGCATAATTAAATAATATTTGTTTTAGTTTATATAATTTTTAAAATCGTCATTGTCATGGATTTGAACCTACAAAACGAAATCAAATTGGACTGAAAAGCACTGAGTCTCTCTCTACTTCGTATTGAAGTTTAAGGCTTGTAAGAGAAAACAAATTGAAATTAATTATTCTTTATTCAAATGCAAACGATTTTAAACCTTAATTTACATAAAAGTATCAATATTGTCAGTTCTACAGGGAGAAGAAGAAGTCTTTTGCTAAGGAGAATTGGCGATATATTTAAGATCTTTATGTAATATCAATGGTAATCGTAATTATGGCGAGGCCAGTCATAGCGCAGAGGCTCAAGCGTGTGACAGACGCGACAGGTTTTAGGTTCGATTCATACTCGAAAAAAAATATATTTTCATTTCTTCGCTTTGGTGTCGAGGCAAAGCGTGGCGTTAAGGACCGCCACGCAATACCTTAACACTAGGCTTCTTCTGCCTACCCTGCTACATATGAAATAAATATATGGTAATTAACATACATACTTATACACTTCAAAATGAAAATCAAAATATCCACAAGTTAAACATAAAACATTATTCAAAGTTACAATAATAATACACGATACGACTCGACATTCAAAGGCCTTACGAATTTCCACGTAAAATCCATTCATTTTGTAATACTTTGTTTAATAATTTTTCCTAATTTGCTTTATGTGTAAGGGATCAAATAAATCAATCTTTATTTTCCTTTGTTTCAGAAATAATATAATTTCTTTTAGAAAATGAAATAACACTCATAATAAAGAATAGCAAAGAAGAAATTATATATTCTATAATATATTTTTTGCTTCTGCAAGTCGCTTCGAGATATTATTACACTTATCATAGCCAGTTCTGGTTAATTCAACAGGTTGTGGGTTCGATCTCCACTCGAAGAAATAAAATATTTAATAATTTAATTTCTTCGCTCTAGTGTGGAGGCAAAGTGCGGCATTGAGTTCCACCACTTAACACGCAATGCCTATAGAATTCGGCGGAAAGTGGGGAGTGGAGTGTTTTAACTCTACGCTTCCTCCAGGTGAAGCTATTTTTTTTGATATCATAGGAAATTAGGATATCAGTGTTCAGTTTGTGGATAATCTTCATTCAAAAGGCTGAATACTTTTTGTTCCTCTGGTTAGACAAAGAGCAGCATTGAATTTGTCACATAATGTTTTGGTCTTCTGTTTGACTCATATGTTAAACTTGAATAATTACCATAAAAAAACCTTTTTTAGGCTATTTAACTGTAACACGACGGTTGTGGATTCGAGTCCCACTCGAGAGAGTAAATTTTTTCTTAATATTTTCGTTTCTTAGCTCGGGCACTAAGGCAAAAAGCCAGCCCACCGTTTAGCTCCGCCATTAATAACGGCGGCAAATTGAGAACGGAGTGTCTTGACACTAGGCACTCTCTGCCTACCCTGATGTACACAGCAGGATCAAGAGAATCAGGAGGAGCAGGTGCAGGGATACAGCGTGAAGCAGACTTGACTACTGGATTTTAAATTACATTACTGGATGTAATACACTCTCCCCTCCCCCCTCCTCCTCCCCTACGACGATACACCCTCCCAATCGGTTGGTCCCCTCTATGACGTACTAAATACTAATAAACACGAGCTTTGACACTAGCCAAAGCGCAAAGCTCTTAGCTATTCAAAGAGACGATGAAATTTTAAACGTTCAGTCAAGAGTATCAACAGTTCGACTGTAACGCTTTACCGAACGCCGATCAGCTTAGTTCTACCGTTTGCATTCGAAATACTTAGGATTCTAACTTTCATTACCTAGTGCTAACTACACTACGAACAAACTACTAGATAAGTAAACTGCTATACGTACCTAAAATTTTCCATCATTTTTCTCGCTTTTTTTATTTCACGCTAGATCCCGCATATAGCACGGAGGAGGAGGACGGAGAATCTTAAGGATGGAGGAGGAGGATAACTACACACACAATATATAGATAACTATAACCAAGCCACGCGGTGACGATAATCTCTGTATACAAAACTTCCGTTACCTTAGATTTGTATTTAAAAATCGCTCTCAAGTCTGAGATCACACAGCAATTTTCCATTAAAAAAAACGGCATCTCAAGATCAATCTTAGACTTGAGAGAAGTTTATAAATACGGGCCCTAGTGACTGACACACAGCACAGACGAAACTAATGGGCTTAAAAAAATTGACATATTGACATATTGTAAACTTAGTTTTCTTTCTTAGAAAGGATTTAACAAAATTTCCTTCCACGGGGAAAAAAAGAGACGCTCCAAAAAGAACACGCGGACAACTTTGCAGGCAACAATTAGTATATTATAACAGGTCATACGCGGTTATGCAGCGGCTACCAGTGTTCATGTGATTGACGTTACGACTATTCGCTATTACAATATATTTATTTTGAGGTTAAAACAACAGAAGCCAGATGTGGCGCAGGGACACAAATGTGTGACTGTAAACGCGACTGGTTGTGGGTTCGATCTCCACTTAGAAAATGAAATATTTAATATTTTCATATTCGCATGTCGAGACAAAGTGCGGCGTTGAGTTCCACCACTCAACACGCAATGCCTCCAAAATTGGGCGGAAAAAGAGCAGCAGAGCCTTTGGGCAGGATATAGTGTGAGGTTTATTTTATTTATTTTATTCAAAACAACAACGTATACATTACAAAATATATTCAAATTCAATACAAAAACTTCCTCTACATTCAAATTTTCGTTTAACTCCAAACAAATATATTGCATTACATAAATTGTAGACGAAACAATGAATACACAATTTTTAAATAAATCGCTATCTGAGGATAAGATACGTACAATAAATTAAATATTTTTGCTACAATATGACATCGCTATTATTTATCACGCGTCCGCCCCGATAACCACGGCTACACTTCCTCTGGGATTTCCTTTTCAACGGCACTATCACCACAATATTGTAATTTTTTTTTTAAGTTTCACGCTGTATCCTACATATATCATGGTAGGTAGGGTAGAGGGAACCTGGGAACCTGGGAATACTTTTAAAATACACAGCATAACAAAAGTATTATAGACGGGATGCGGGCGAAGCCGCGAGTGAGCCTCTAGTTGTTAATAATATTTAAGTCAACAAGTAATATTATTGACTAGCGGCCTATTTTATTTATTAGCCAACAGATTGATACATTCAATCATGAACAACTTGTTTTCATAATTCTGAGAAAGTGCAAGCACTACATGGCTGCTTGAGAGGATGCCATCGGCGGCAACTTGGGGCCGTAAACAGAGCTTTGAATTTATTTTTAATTAACATTTCTCGTAAAGTATACGTCCAAATAAGTTTCAATATCCATGTCAAAAAAAAGGTGAAATAACACCTTGCAATTTTCAATTATTTGTTGTCAAAAAATTACTTATTTATAAAAGGCAGATATATCGCGGACTTTTTTTAGAACTAATAAAATAGAATATTTTTGTCATACAATATACTGACATATATTTTTGCAGCGCCCGCCTTTAAAGCAATTCGATGATGTTCTTTATTATTGTTATTCTATTATTTAAAGCTGACTAAGACTTACACCGTAATGTTATATAGCCTGTAGCACTCCTGAGGAAAGTAGCTTTCAGACAAAAAAAAAGAAAAGAAATTGGACCAGTAGATTCAGAGATCTTAGTGCTTAAACAAACAAACTCTTCCGCTTTATTATATTACTATAGATAGATAAAAACAAAAACAGTGGACGCCCGCCCATCGAAACGCACACACTGCATTCATGTGTGTCGTATATTTCTGAACTAATAATTCTACTGGCTAGTGGCTTTAATTACAGCTGTAGCGTTTAAAAAGAGAAATATTTTCAATTAAAAAGTGCCTAGTGCGCCTCGTGTTACTCTGTTAATTATTCAAAATGATGTGGCTGTCGGTATTGTGCATAAATGTGTGGATGGTGACATTAGTGTGTGGCAACTTTACTTTTACTTATGATAGTATGTATTTTTTTACAGTAAAATATATTTGTTTTGTAAATTGGGTATATTGAAGCATTTTTATGCAGCATGATTTTTGTGTTTGCAAGCATATTAAACATTTTTTTCTTCATATTCACACTGTATCCCGCATATAGTTGGGTAACTAGAGAGGACTTAGTGTTAAGACACTTCGTTCCTCACTTTAAGCCAAATTTTCGAGGCATTGCGTGATGAGTGGCGGAACCCAACGCCGCGCTTTTAGGTGCGGCGTGCAGTAATTAATATCAATAGCTACGTGGAAAGATATAGAATATTTTATTTTGATGAGTGCAATAGAACACTTCCTAAAACGTGGTGAGATAGCAAAATAAGTATAATATGTATATACTCGTATGTACATAAAACTACCATGGCCGAGTGACAGATTTTGTATACAACGTATAGACTTAGACAGTTAAAATTATAGATGTAATGTTAAAGAATGTACGAAAATATTTAGCACTTCTCAAAATTCCTACGAGAACGGAAAAAATAGCTTTTCCATTATCTTCATAAATTCCACGCAAGCAAAATTAAGATTATATTCTTTATATAAAATTGTATAATACATTTTATTACCTCATTTAACAAAGAAACTTGAAATTGATTAACTATTTCAAGCTGAGCTTTTCAACTAGAAGTTTTCTATAATTTCCAAATCTTGGATCGTGGAGGTACCATTTAAATTTTCTTGAACGTTCGTTTCGTTTCAATTATTCAAAACGTCTTGATCAGTTTCAGTGGGTTAGCCAACGCAATTTTTGAAAGTTTTAATTTATTTAAATGTAATTTAGTTGAAAAATTGGGCAAGAATTTATATAACTTATTCTTACTTATTTAGAAAACGTATAAAAATTTTAAGATTTTTACAAATTTCCGCTACCCAAAGATTATTACTAAGAATTATCGTTTGGC
>DWAL01000545.1:0-10535 GCA_018230405.1 Heliconius hortense
AACACTAGGTTCCCTCTGCCTACCCTGCTGTGTGCGGGATACAGCATGAAGCTGAATATTTGGTATTCTGTTTGTTTTTTTTTTCATATCTGTTTTTTTAATTTTCACGCTGTACTCCGCATTTACCAGGATAGGTAGAGGGAGACCTAATGTTGAGACACTCCGTTCCTCACTTTTCGTCGAATTTTCGAGACATTGCGTGTTGAGAGGCGGAACTCAACGCCGTGCTTCTATCTTGGTCTTATTGTACAATTTTAGAATATGACACGACCATTTTTAATTCGAATACATAGATACTATTTTGGAAAATATTTTTGTGTTCTATAGTGTAAGGCTGCTAACATAAAGTGTAACAGTAAGTATTCATAAATGGTTGAAAAGTGTAGAAAAGCGACGATTTCCTCTACATACCCACAATTGTGTAATATATTTAAATAAAAAAACATATGATGATTTAATTTTAATTAAAAAAATATTTTTTCTTAGATAATATGACCAAACATTTTTATACTAACGCTACCAAATCCTTCATTCTGGATTCCTCGAATAAATAACGCGACGGGCGACGTTTATATAAGACATAGAGAATAAAATATTCCGCATTCCCATTTGTCGTTGAGTGGGGACGATACGTGTAGTGATTGAATTCTCTGTATTTTTTTTTCTTAGTTTTTAGATTTCTTTTCATATTGTATTGTGCATACTTTTAGTTTTTGAGGTGAGTAATAAAGGTTTAAATTTTATTTTGTTTTATATTTAATAAAAAAATCGTAATATGTTAAATAATAACGAATAGTTGGATTTTATTTTCAAATTGTATTTATAAGTTTATACTTTTTTTTATATATTTAAAAATATACATATTTATTTCCATGAAATTTTAATATAATATAATAATTATTATTAATAATTAGAATATTTATTTAAAATACTAAATTTAAATATAGATACATTTAAAAAAATAACTACATTGAAAAAAGTATAGAATTCAATTTATAAAAGTTCGTTTGATAAATTAAAGTAATCTAAAGGCAAATTTTGACTATTGGTAGATTTATAACGAGCGAATATAAATCTACCTAATAGGTAACATTAACATACTTAAAATATATTTTTTCTTCAATTTGATTGTAACGTGCAAAGTTGTATTCCGCCGCCTTGCAAATTAAATCTTTACAAAGTTTTGTCAAAATTGGAGATCAATTTATATATTTTTATTTTCACACTGTATCCAGCATATAGAAGGTGGAATCTAGTGTTAAGGCACGTTCCGTTCCCCACGCACCGCCAAATTGTCGAGGTATTGTGTGTCGATATGCGGAGTTCAACGCCGCACTTTGGCTCGTTACCAGAGCGAGGAAATAAAACGACGCCGTTACGTTGATCCGTGCCGGCCTCACATATTTAGATTACTAAGGATTTTTGTATTGTCTGACCCAAGCCAGCTTATAATTAATGCCTATTTAGACAAAAATCTGCCATAAAATAGGCGGTACGCGGGGAAAAGTCTCCTCCAACCCTGCTATATGCGGGATACAGCGTGAAACTGTCTTCCTTTATCTGTAAATAAAGATGAAAACCATTAATACTTTTCAAAAACGCATCAAAGACCGCAATTATTCAACTATATATAATTGATAATAATTAAATATTCGTTCATGAAAAAAAAGTTCAAATACATTTCATAATATTTTCATTTTTTTTTTGATTTTAGGTAAAATCAATTGAAAATGGCTACAGTTTTAATACGATGCGTATTATTCTTTGTGTTGTCGTTGTATGTGTTTGGAGATGAAATAGAAATGGAAGTACACAGCGGGAATGTCCTGAAAATGTTAAGGGTAAGTACAAATGTGAATTATTTTGAAATAACTCAAAAATTATGCCATTATTACGCATTTATTTATCGTAAAACGTGGCTTCGCCCGCTTAAACTTTTGTTATACTTATATTGTAGCTAAATTGTATAAACCTTTATGTAAATGGTTGTCTATGTGTTATTTTGATGAGTACAGTAATATACTATAAAACTTTATCTTAATCCGTTCAGTAGTTTTTGCGTAAAAATAGAACATACATATTTTTAAACATTTTTAAAGTGTTATTCCACACTTAGGAAATTTTGCGATCAAATTTTTATACGTTTTCTAAATAAGTATTAGAACATACATATTACAACCTCCAAAATTTTCACTTTTATAATATTAGAACGATGCAGTGTATTTAAATTCGTGGAAAAGTAAAGAATGAAGTGTTATCATAATTGCTAGCGTGAAAATAAAAAAAATATCTAATTAGTAACAGATTATAAAAAAATCTTCTAATAATATGCATATAATACACGCTGATGTTTTTGAAATGGTTCAAAAGTCAAGAACGTGAAGGTATCTATCGGTGAATATCGGAATGGTTATGTTTCGAGCTCCGCCATACGACACCTCATATAAAGAGATTTGGGATAAAAAATAGAGAACGAAAAGTGACGTGACTAGATTCAATCAAAGTGAAGATTAAAAAAGGAATTGCGTATTCAAACCCATAACCATTGCATTTACAGTGAAGTCCACTTCACCATGCTGCGTGAATTGTCATTTATCTATACATCCATTCATTAAAATTGAAGTACATATGTACCTGTAGTTATTTACCCCATAATAAAATAAAAACAAAAGATTTGAAATTTTCGTCATCTTTCTGTTTGTCCTGGCTAATCCTGGGAACAGCTAAAGTAATTGCTATGGTACTATTCATGACGAAGACGACGTTGTGCACCAATGTTTCTTATCCCGAACCAACAGAATCAGGATTTGCGCAAGAAAAATGCCTATAATCCAAGCAAGCGATAATAATAAAGAGGTCCTCATGAGATTTGAACTTGTAACCACAACAAAATAATGTATTGATTACAATATTATTATTAAGATTATAGCAAGGTTACGTAACCGCAGTTAATTCTATCTATATAGTAGCGGTTTTAGGTATTATTAGTATAATATATCTTGGTTTTAGTGTGCTACAGTTGTTTTTATGCGGCTATGGATTGCTTGCAATTTTATAAATTAGTATAGGATATATAGAACAGCGCGTCGCTATTTGATAGAAAATATCTCTCCACATATTTTTTTTTATTTTTATTTCACGTCGTATAATAGGAAGAAGGAACCTAGTGCTAATACAATCGAAACATTATTCAGTGGCTTAACGCCGAGCTTTGCCGCGTTACTAACGGTTTTGGATTCGATTCTCACTCGGGGAATGTTGTATTTAGTATTTACTAGTAGTACTAGTTCATTTATTTGTTGTGGTAACAAGGCATAGCGCGGCATTGAGTTCACCCAACACGCAATGACTCGGCTCTTAACACTGGCCTGCCACATGGGGGATATAGTGTGAAGTTGAAAAAATATATTTCTATTTTTTTTATAGGAAATGGTCAATCAAACAGCCGCAGAATCACTAAACCTACCTGCGAACGCCACTTCTATTAGAGAAAATATTACTGACACGTTTAGGTAAGTGATAAGACGGAGAGTGCAATTTTTTATGAACATTCAAACACATCTAAATATGTCCTTGACTGTATCCCGCACACATCAGGGTAGGCAGAGGGAATCTAGTGTAAAGACACTCCGTTCCCTACTTTCAACCGAATTTTTCGAGGCATTACGTGTTGAATGACAGAACTTAGCACCGGGCTTTTAGTCTTGGTGCCAGAGCGGTGAAATGAAAATCGAATACATAACCGTCGCGTTACAGTCAGACACTTGTGCCACTGGGCTACGACGGGCGCACAGTATAGACTTCTATAGATAAATTTCTGTCCAGCTGTGAAAACCGTACATACGGGTACTACGCGGACGTGGACAACGAGTGTCAGATATTCCACGTTTGCTACCCATCGCAAATGCCGTCGGGAAGAAACATTACTTATAGGTGGAGCTTCATTTGTCCGCAGGAAACTGTTTTTAATCAGGTAAGATAATATAACTGTTGTTTTTTAAAGCTTCAAGGTTTATTTCTGGGGGGTCTCTAGAGAGGTCTCTTTCACACCGTCCACTATCTTCAACTTCGTCCACATGTCCTCTGGTGGGTCTTTATACTGTACGTAATTTTTCTCCAGTATCTTTGACACTATGTTCTTGAAGGTCATTAGAGGTCTCCTCCGGCCTCTCTCACTACTCTTCTCTACTCTTGCTTCACGTAATATCTTATATCGTATACTTTTAACAAAAATGTGAAGAATAACTGCAATAATCATTGATTTAATGTAATGGGAACGCTTAAAACACTTTAGTTTATTCAATCTACTTCGATAAAATGTGGTGTTAGGCTTATTTCTACCTATTATTGTGGAATCAATTCCCATTCGAGGGTGTGATTATATTTATAATTGCTTATTTCCCCGTTCAGATGATACAAGGCGCATTGTTGCGTTTCGCTACTCAACAAAAAACAGAGAAACGTTGTATTAAGACACTACGTTCAATACAAGATATTGCATGTTAAGTGGCGGAACTTAAGTGTGCTTTGCTTTCGTCGTGAGCGAAATGAAAATAATTCTTTCCTCCGAGGGAATCGAACTCATTATCGGGTACAGCCGTTACTTAGATCTAATCGAAAAAAAATTGCATATATTATAATATTAGAAGGGAGTAACCCCATCTCAATTACAACAAAAAAAAGTCAATTAACCAATTCATTTATTTAGAAAAATAAACTCATAACCTTCTCGCAAAGACATATTTCTCTGTACAATAAATACAGTTATAATTCCACGTTTTGATGAAATCATAGTAAATTATCGCGAAATCTCAAGTTAAATCTGTGACATATTTATCAGATAAGACGGTTTTTGCGTTGTCCTTACCTAGAAATGCATTATGGAGAAGTAGAATGCATATATTTTGTACTCAAATACGTTATATGAATAATAATTTAAAAAAAAAACCGAAACTAAATACGAAGAAAAAGGATCCGAGGCAACCGTCGCAATTCGTGGTTCAGCGGCTCAACGTCTGGCTGTAAACGTGACGGTTTTATTTCCATATGGGGATAATTAATTATTTTCATTTCCTCGCACTGGTCAAGGCAAAGACAAGAAGACATAGTGCGGTGTTGAGTTTCACCACTCAGCGCGTAATTTTCGAAATTATGCGAAAATAATGCGTGGGAAGATTGTTTTAATACAAGATTATCTCTGTCTAAACTAAACTAAGAAAACAAAACGTCTTCAACATGTCGTATAGTTGGAAAATTCGAAATTGGACATGACATTTGGATTTAATACAATTTTTATTTTATATTTCATTCTAATATTAATTAACTACACTTAACATATTTTTATTACAACATGTTTTTCAAAATTTCAGGAAGTCTTAGTATGCACGAGAGTAATAGATTCGATACCATGCGAAGAATCACCCAACTATTACGATCTTAATATGGAAATTGGCAAAATAGCTGATCGAGACTCGAACAAAGAAGAAATAGAAATAGAAACAAATAAGAAGGAAACCGAACAAATTCCAGTCAAGAAGGAAATTCGTAAACCAAATCGTAAAAGGCAAAATATTATAATGGAGGCATTAATGAAAGAAGCTGATGAACAAATGGAGGTAATGGAAGAGGTCTTGGAAGGGGAAAAGGCAGAAGAATCTTCCATCATTGAATTTAATGAAGAATTAAAGCCTAATAATGAAAAGGAAATACCCGAAGTTATAAAAGTCGAAGAAGTCAATATTGAAGAAAAACCTTTGGAAGTTGTATCAGAAATTGATGAAAATTCAAGATTAGGGACTGAAAGGAGTTTAAGAAGACGTGGAAGAAAGATTAATAGAGGTAGTATGAAGTTCCGTGGCGATGCTTGAAAAAGGTCAACGATATTGTAATAATAACTGATTATTGTAAATAGTGTATTATTTAGTGGAAATAATAAATGAATCAACGCTTTTTTGTTTTTCTTTTTAAAGTATACTTTTCAAAGTTTATGTTTAACATATTTTGTAAGTTTTTATTATTACAAAAAGTTTTACAAAAAGTTTAAAAATGACCTAATACAGCGTGAAACTAATTTTAATTTACAAGAAATAATATTGAAGTATGATTAAAAGTAAATACTGGATATGAAAATGAATTAATTAAGAAATTTACTCAAGAATAACTAATAACTTTGTCTTCTTTCCCTAATAAATTTACTTAAATGTTGTTTAAATCACTACACCAATTTTAATGAAAATTAGTACAAAGATAGAGTTGATCTTGAAAATGTAGCGTGTATACATTTTCTTAGGAAAGGTGGATTTCTAATATAGGATAAAAACTTGTATGAATAGTTTGTAGCTTTAATATTGAGACTCTATGCGAATTCTATCTTATTTTGTAATAACTTCATTTCTAACATAAGAAACAAAAAGGTAACCAAATATTATATGGCTAAATAAAAAACAGCCGAATTTTTACTTTAATATTCAGACACTGGCAAAAATACTGATGTTTTTTTAAATATTCGGTAATAAATTCTATCACCTTTCTTTTAGTTTACTTACTTTTAGCATTTATTAGCATTTTCTTGAAAGATATTAGATTTTTTTCTTCAATTTCTCATTCTACAGATTTTCGATGGGGTTCAAATCAAGCGATTGAGATAGTGGTTGCAAAACTTTTGAACAACTGTATAATAAATATTCCTGCATCATGCCTGCCTCATGTTTTGAATTATTATCTTGATAAAGTCTATATATACTTGACATTCACATTTCCACGGCATTTTTGCGTAAGCTTTCCCTTCAAATGTTGCGTCACATATTCATGTTCATTATTTCATTAGTGAAAACTACTTAACCTGCTTCAAACAGAGATATACGTCCCAAATAATGTCACAATCAGTCTTAGTTTCCAAATTCACATGCATCATTTTTTTTTTACACACCATCCTTCGCCCTTCCGACACAAAAACGATAAGTTAACTAAAAAAAAAATCGGCTTAACGCCGTATCCATATACCTACCTATAACCTAGTGTTAAAACACTACTACTGTTCTGGAGGCATTGCGTGTTGAGTGGCGGAACTCAACGCCGTGCTTTGCCTCGACACCAGAGCAAAAAAATATAAATTTAAATAAATATTTCATTTCCTCGAGTGGGTTCGAACCACACTGATATATTTATTTATATAATTAAATATTTATATATACCACTAACAGTCACACTATGTGTTCGTGTGCCACGACTGGCCTCAAGTGCTCTCGTCGAAAAAGGTTAAACATCATTCCACCAAGTTTCTTCCTAAAAATCACATTATTTATGCATTCATGAGCAGGCATTGTGAGGCTAGTCGTGGCGCAGAGGCACACACAGTGTGTAACGGAACTAGTGGGGAACAGAAGTGTCTTAATGAGAACGCTATCTCACTGTTCCACGATGACTATTAGGTATAATTAACTTTAGTTCCTTGTATGAATATCATATTGTACTTCTTATCAACAAAGCAATTTCCCTAGTAAAATCAATTAAAAACTATACGCTTGATTAAAAATTACATAGGTATTTCTGATTTCTTTATTAGCATTTCTGAACAGTGTGCGCTAAATGTTCAAAAAAATGACCTATACAAAATAAAAATATGTTTAAAATAATAATATTATTTTATATTGTTGGAACTATACATTCTAATAGCGAAGAAATCAACGAGAAGTACATAGATTTATTACCAGAAGCTGAGAAACAAGAATTTTTAAATCGAATAGCAAGAAGGATTTTAGAAGGTATTCAAAGTGATGACACACCAAATGAATCACATATTGAAATTACCGACGACCAATTGGACCAACATCACGCATATGTACAAGATATTATTAACCAAGAATCTGAAAATTTAAGAAATAAAGAAAATAAAGAATCAAGTAGAACTAATGAGAATAATTACGTAGACTATAGTTTGCTTGGGGGTAAAAGAGAAAAAAGAAAAAATGATGAAAATATAGAAACTACACCTGAGCCCATCTACAGTGTTATTCCAGTCAAAACGATATATGAAGATTATGATACTATTTCAAAACCAAAAGAATACAATATGTCAATGAGTAGCGATAATCGTGAGAACACTGAAATAAAATCTCAAATTGATAATAATCAGAAAAATGAAGAATTGCATTCAATCGATACTGTAGATGGTGAAGTTTCAAATATCAACAGTACAAACTTAAAAGATGGGGATGAATTAAGTAATTTTAAAACAACAGATACTATCGATTTTGAACGTCATACAAACGACAACACTACGAGTGATAATGCTGATTATGAAATAACAACGGTAGCAACTTCAACAAATATTAATAGTAGTTTTAGTGATAAAATAAAAAGAAAATCTCAAAAACTCAATCAAACTATAGAGCGAGAAAGGTCTGATAAAGAGGAAATGACACTTACTACACATAAAAATATTGATTTAGTTTTTTCAGAAGCCAAAACAAGTAATATAGATAAAGTTCGAGATAGTGACTCGACTGTACTTACTACTGACATGACTACTATAGGTAATAAAACAAACGGCAAAACCATCTATCAAAGAAGTGGCACGGAGTTAGATCAAACGCTTAGTTTTGCAAATATTGATGAAGTTATTCAAACTTCAACTTCAATTTCAAATATACCTAAAGATGTAATTGAAACTACTGAAGAAAACGAAAATCGAAATAAGAATATTTATAGGAGTACTAATAATATATTAGATACAGAGAAACTACAAAATATTTCTAAAGAAAGTTTTGAATTTAAGCCAAAATTAAGAGACGAAATAGTTTCATTTGAAGAAGAAAGTAAAAGCCATAAAAAAGAATATATAGTATATGAAGTTGGTAAGTCTATTTGCTTATCTGACGTAATAAATTTGTCACATCTGTATTTCATCGCATATAATGCAATAATGCAATTATTTATATATGTATATAAATTTCAGCACCAGAAAACCCTCCATTTATCAATAGTAAGAATTTAAAAGACCGAATCTTAGATGAACCAAGCCAACAAAATTATGTGCCAGTATATAATTTTGCACCAGAAAATGCATATTTTAAGCCTAACGTTAGATATGGACCAGAAACTAGCGAAAAAAATTATGTTGAACGTACACAGGCACAAAACAAGAAAGAGCTTAATTTAGTTCCGTCAAATAGATTTTTTGGTAATATAAATAAATATTCCTTTTCATCAAATGGAAATTATCCAAGCGGACAGTTATACCCATATTATAATTTTTTGAAACCAAAAATAGTAAAACCAAAGAATATTCATTACAATCCTAACGATTATTTAGACGTGGAATATGATACTAGACAATTTCAACGTTTAAATATGAAAAACGAAAGAAACATTGAGGGTTTCCCCAATTCGGATGAAGAAGATCATCCAGTTAATAGTATACATAAAAGTAATACAGTAAAAGACCATATCAGGGCTGTCAGAAATTTAATGTACCTTCAAAATATTTTTGGTCCCTTAGCTGAAGTTCAGAGAAAATCTGACCAAAGTGATACAAAAATCAATATACACGTAAAACCGGTAAAACATAATAACCCAGCACAGAAAAATATAGCCTTAGATTATTATTTTGGAAGAATGGATTCTGAAGGTGAAGATTTTATGGATTCTTTTGATGTATCGCAAAGATCCAAAACGGAAGTGATACATGTAAAAAGTATAAAATCTAATTCTAATGTTAAAGGGAAAGATGATATAAATAAGAAGAAATTTAAGAAATTCTTTAATTCAATGATAACTGTTCTAAAAGATATTATAAGATTTGATAATGACGCTTTGAAACAATATGAGTGGTTGACGACGACTGTTGAATTGCAGGTGGCGATAAGAAAACTTTTGGATATATTGTGAGTAAAAAAGGACTAACTTAGCAAATTTTAATTATATATTAACATGAAAGAGTTTTGGTGAACTTATAATTCCCAGTATAGAAGTTTTCCAGGCATTTATTTATTTATTATTCATTTATTTTTAGCTTCCCGCTGTATCCCGCACGTAGCAGGCAAGGCAGAGGGTTAAGTTAATCTAGGGTTAAGACACTCCGTCCCCATTAAGACACTTCCGCTCACGCTGAATTCTGTAGATATCGTGTGTTAAGTAGTGGAACTCAATGCACTGTTATGTCTTTGCCGTATAAACATTTTTTTTTTTCGAGTGGTAATGGAACCCATACCACCCCCTGTTGTGTTGCACGCTATGATTTTGGCCACGACTAGCCTCTATAATTTAAATACTTTTTAGAAAACATATAAAAAAATTACGTAGTGGGATTTGAATCCGTCCAAGCGCTCTGACTAACTAAGCCATGCTTTCTCGAACTCGTTTGAGAAATTAAGCTTAGAGTGCCTTGACTATTATTAGTTTTCTAAAAAGTATTCTCTTTCCTAAGTGTGGAATAACACTTAAAAAATTATAACATTACTAGAGGGCGCACGCGGCTTCGCCCGCTTATTAGGAGGGAATCCAAAAAAAACCACGAAACACGTGTTCAATAAAAT
>DWAL01000546.1:0-10534 GCA_018230405.1 Heliconius hortense
TCAAACCCCAGTTTCGACACGAAATTACAATTTATGCACATAATAATAATAATAAAACACCTTAATCTATGTAGTTATGCAAGTCCTCAAAGTGGTTTTAATGAAAATGATAATTTGGGCCTTGAATTATTCTTTCCTAAGATTTTCTTTTGTTCTTCTTTAACTCTTTTCTCTTGTTCTTTCTTCAGTTTCTGTCTTTCTTCATCCATTTTTCTTTGTTCCTCAATCATCGCAAGTCTTTCTTCCGCCTGAGTGATATAAAATAGTGTGTTTTAATAATAATATTTTTACAAATTGTGGGTTCAATTCCCACCTAGGGGAATGAATTATTTTCATTTCTTTGGCTCTGGTAACAAGACAATTGCAGTTAAGTTCTTCCACTCAACACACAATGTCTCGAAAATTGAGCAATTTTTAGGACACATAATGTATTAACATTAGGCTTCTGCTTATCTTGCTAACAATAATAATACTTTATGGCACACAGAAAACTATCAAATCATCCTTGAAATATGAATATTATAAGACAACAAATATTGGGTCCTAATTAGACTTGAAAAATTACAATATTTACTGTCTACATGCACACACACATATATACAAGCAAAAATGAAAACAGAAAAGTGATTAATAAAATTCTTCTCTATTTTATTAATAACTTTTTTTTGCTTCACGCATAATCCCACTCATGGCATTGTTCAGTTGCAGACCTTAATGCCGCGCTATGTACTAGATAGTCAGATAAGTGAATCATCTTCACATTGTATTCCGCACACAGCAGGGTAGGCAGAGGGAACCTAGTGAGGACACTGTTCCCCACTTTCCGCTGAATTCTGGACGCATTATTTGTTGAGTGGCATAACTATTTTTATCACACTAAAATAATAATACTTTATGGCTAACAATAATAATACTTTATGGCACACAGAAAACTATCAAATCTATCAAAAAATTTAAACATATACTCACCAGCTTACGCTGAGCTTCTTCTATTTTTCTATTATTTTCAGCCATTATTTCCTCCAATTCTTTCCTTTTACGAGCTTCTTCCTCCTGTATAATAAAAGCCATGTTAAAAGTAGTTTAATTACAAATTTACAACAAAAAATAATATATTATTTTATATTTTCATTTTAACTATAAAAATACATAATACATATACATTTGTATATATATACACAAACAATGAGGATTTATCCTTTTATAACATAAACAATTTTTGTTTCCACAAACAATATATTATTACACAGTTTGAAATACAAACTTTTCATAAAAACATTGCTTTTTTACAAACCTACATTATTTAAGCCTAACGTTATTCCTATAAAAACATAAAAAAGTGTTGTTATACAAAAAATAGTTTCAAAAAATACCTTCTGTCGTCACAGGGTCCTCGAGCAGCAACTTCTTAAAACTCTTAGGTCTTCCGGATATTCTTGATCTTCCGACCTGACTTATACACTACGTGACTGCCGAGGACAGTCAAGTGAACAATTTTAAAATGCTAGCCACCATTATGGCATTTACCATTAAAGTTTTTTTTTAGTTTAAATCTTGCAATCAGTCTTATGACCGTGTGTCTTATGACGGTGGTGTTAATCATTTGAAAATAAAATGGCCTTGCAGGTGCATATATATATGACATTTAAAATGTTATCATATTTATAATTAAAATATATAAAACATCAATCTTACAATGACTCAAATTAAGTATTCAATAAAAAAAAATCTTGTAAGCACTCGAACTACACCTGACTGGACCTTTAACAGATTTTTGAAAGTATACTTTAGAATACTTTTATTAGTCTCTTTTTCAATGTTGGTATAATAAGCATAGAACTTATATGTAGTGTAGAAAACAGAACATGACTGTTCTTTTGTAAAAGTGGAGTCAAATGTAAGAGCAAAGTCCTCTATTGCTTTTACAGATGACTGGGTATTACAAATCATAGTTACCTGTCTAGCCAACTCCTCTTGTCGCTGTTGCTCCCTCTGCCTTTCCAGCTCTTCCATCATTTCCTTTTCCATTTTTTTCTTAGCTTCTTCCACGCGTTTAGCTACTTCTTGTTCTATTTCGTCTTTGCGTTTCTCAAGTTCTTCTTCAACCCTTTTTTTTACAAGTAATTCTATTCGCTTTGCAGCTTCCTCTTCAACAACCTAAAATATTTAAAAGTTTAATAATAAATATAATATTTTTATGCGAGTAAACAAATTTTAACAATATATCTTCAGAAAATTTCAATTTTTACCTTTTGCTCGGCTTCTCTAACGCGTCTCTGTCTTTCCATTTCAGCAAGTCGATCCACTTCATCCATTTTACTGCGTCCCTTCGACTTCTTTCTACTATTCCTACTTCCGTCATAAGACCCACCACTACTGGACGTTGAAGAAGCTGAATGTGATCTTTTCCTGCAAGTATCGTATTATTTACAATAAATACATTTAATTCAACGACAAAATACATAATATCATAACTTAGAATAACCTACCTTGATTTGGAACTTCGTTCTCTAGTTTTTTCGACATGTTTAGAACTTCTGCTTCGTGATGATGACCGATCTTTGGAGTGACTTTTTTTTCTTGAATGTTTGCTACTTTTATGGTGCCGCCTTGGACTTTTACTTCTAGACCGTGAGCGACCCATATTATGAAAAAGTTAACCCTTGTTTTTATTTAATAATCACGAAATTTAGAAAATCTACTAAGCAGGCTTGTTAAAGCTTCGCATTACAGATGAACGCATTTATGATTTAACATTCTATGTACTCTATGGTTTGGCACAGACGTAGAAGTCAATGTAAAAACATGGAATAGGTAATTAAGTAGTACTTTGGCACGCTCGAAACGCCATAATTTAAAGATTAAGATTAACTAGTACTTGACGTCTGACGAGCTTATTTTATTAATACCATTGTTGAAGTAGTAAAAAAATTATAATATTTTATTATTATAGTATTTAAGTAAATAGTCGCAAAAGGCTGTTAGTCTTATTGGTAATAAAAAATATTTATTTGTAGTGCATCGTTGTTCGATATTTAAAATCATAACCACCTTGCTTATTTAAATATTTTTAAAGATACAGGACAAATAAAAATCAAATAACTAAAAGAGTAAAATTTATTTATAATAATATGTAGAAATATATTTCATAATATTTTAAGTAGCAAAAACTTTTCTCTACTTATAGCAAATATAAATATCAAATTTCTCAAAACCAATCTATATAATTTGTAACACTACATTTTCCGTAAGAGCCATCATCTAATTTACTAAAAATAAATGATTTCTCAGTACCAAATGACATGAAGGGATCAGGGGAGGGAGTACTAGATTTTTTTAATAAAGACCTTATATTTGTAACGCTTTGGACGTCCTGAACAGGAAGAGGAGGCTTATGTAAACTTTGGCACAAATTGCCTTCTACAGCATTTATAGAAGTTGTGTCACTTGGATCACTGTGATTTGTTAATTGATCATAGCTTTCGCTATTTGAAACTTTCCCGCTATGATGCAAGCAGTTTCCATTTTGGATTGCAGCTTGCGTGTCGTGAAACTGCTTTATTTTATATAAAACCTCCTTTACGTCGTTCTCTTCATTTATATATATACCATCATGTATTTGATTATTTTCAAGATTTCCTTCGAAGTATTGGAGGGGCAATGTAAAGCCGCGGACTACCAAATCTGCAGAAGATCCATAACGTGGCGGCGAAATGGATTGTTGGTAAATACATTCGAATTTTCCAGTAGAGGCACTTGAATTATTGGCATAGTCCACTACAACTAAAAATATAAAAAATAATTAAATATTAATTAATTCTTACAAAATTCACTATGTAAATGTATGAAAATAAAAAAAAACCTTTTATGATATCAGAAACAACAGCGGGGCATATTTTAGCCGTAACTTGTGTTGTATGGTTTAGGTCGGGGCAAGAATTAATTTCAATCAGCCACGGATTATACTCTTTATCCAAAATGAAATCGCACCCATATAATTCAAAACGATTTTTGCTGACTCTCAAAGAGTCTTGACAGCTTAACATAATACCAATGATGGTTTTCTTCATTCCCTGATATATTATACTATCCCAAACGTTTTCTTTGTTGATACTTGCAAGATAAACTTTATATTTTTCCAAATCCCACATATTTTGTAATGGTAATTCAGAATGTCTTCCGTTAGAGTTTTTATATTTTCTTTGAATTGCATTGTTAGTTAAGTGTATTGACTCGTGATATTTCTTTAAACTGTACTTTTGTGAACTAAATTTTAAGTAACAATCTTTATACATCCAAATTACTAGGGGATACGTGCTTGTTACCAGGTAATACTGCCTTATATCGAATTTTGTGTCATGAATAAGCAATGGCTCCTCTGAAAGAAAAAATCTTTAGTACACTGCACAACTATTAAATATGTAGGTAAAATTATACTATAATATTTCATACCTATATATTTTTGGATAACATATTTCATATTTGTTTTATCTAATAAGCTCATGATAACTCCTAGCTTAGAAGCTATTCTGATACCTCTCCCTCGAGAGCAATACCCTGGTTTTATTATCCAAATATTGTGACATCCTTCGCAACTTAATTGTGGACGATATTTGTGTATTTCTTTTAACAAATATCTCGCGTAACTTAAATATAAAGGAACTTTATTATTTGTATCGCATTCAAAAACTTCGTGCTTAGCTATCACATTATAATACTTTTTTAAAAACGAATTCCACTGTCCAGCACTCACTGAGGCAATATAGCAATCAATATCTTTATTTTGTTTGCGATATATATATTCTTTACATCTATTTAATGCAAAAACTATTACAGTTGTTGGAATTTTTCCCGATTCAATAAATATTTGTCTCTCGTTTGCTACCATAGACAGAATCCATTTCAGTAAACTTGTACAAGCAGTTATTTTATAATCTTTCACGAACTCTTCCATTTCACAATGGTCGAATGTATTGTAGGATCGTGGTCCTGTGACCTCAGCGACATTTTCAATATAAAACCAATAATTTCTTTTTAATAAGGAACAGAGGCCTTGTTTGGAGGTCCACAATCCATCTATTTCCAATTTATTTATTTTTGTGTTACAATTTTTGGTCAAATCAACAATAACATCCCGCCGATGGTCTCTCGTACGCCATATAAAGTTAGGAATATATTTTTCAACAAGATTTGATAGAAGAATACATTCTAGCTCGTTTTGTAATTTAGTTTTGCTCGAAAACTTTTCACTTCGAATTTTTGATAAGTTCATTCTATTTGGTGCAATCTTTTCTACCCAACCTCTATCTAATAAAGCTCTTCTCACGGCGTGACATTTTCCATATACAGAGAATATTTTATTTTCTTTTATAGCATTTGCTGCTAAATTTTTTAATTTTATGTATCTCTTCGATTTACTTTGACAACTACTTATTAGATAGCTTTTTTCCTTTCTAGAGAGACCACTGTCTGTGCAAGCATTTTCACAATTTACATTCGGCTTGCTATTGTGGACAGGTCTAGGCGATGTAAATCTAGGGAATGGAGAAAGAAGAGATTGAACTCCTGCCTTGTCATAATTTACCTGTAAGAAATTAAATACACTAGGATCTGCAGGTTTCTTATATATTGTCGTAATGATAACGTTTATCATTTTTATTACAATTAGAAATGTAATTCGGATACGAAAAATAAATAATGGAAATTCAATAAAATCTTTGTTACGATAATTTTACTTCAAATAATTAAATTTTGAACTTGTACAGACGTACAGTATTTTAATAAAAAGTTATAATTAAATAGGCTAGTAAGTTATTATCTATTTACTTACTCTTTTACGAATAAAATTTTTTCTTTTTCTATACGGCATTATTATCTTTATTTACATTTGTATGTTACATCTTCAAACTAATCCTGATGACATATAAAATAAATATAATTAAAGATATTTTGAATATAAAATTGGAAAAGAGCAATAGGCTACTATATATAGTTCGAAACATTACTATCTATAATATTAATATAATAGTATATAAATTCTACCTTATTTTTTAATTTTTTCTCATATTTTTTTTGTTTTGGTTTGATTTTGTAATAAGATTTTTATTGTTTTATTATTTTGAAACTAAAGTAATTATTTACATTTTGTACATATGAATATTGAAATGTGTCATTTAAAAATCTTTTTAACATGACTGCCAGTACATGCATGTTAGGTTTAACTTACTGAGATAAATAAAGGAGGGGAGCAAAGGATAAGGTACCGTACCTGAAATATTGGAATTGAAATATACAGAAAACAAGATTTTAATTAAGTACATACATAGAATTTGAAAGCTCAACATGTTATTAATTATAACAGTAATAATATAGTAACAATTAAATAACAATTAGGTAAGTATAATTTGAACACATTCAAGCAACATTTAAAGTTTAAAAACGCTACATAGCACTTTTAGTATTAAGATATAAATTTTTATTACTGTCTTTCAAAGGTGTGACGGTGATTCGATATGGAGTGTATATTGAAGTGCAACTTTTGGAAAATGTGATTGTTTTTTTAGAATAATTTTCGTCACGCAACTTACAAATACTTTTGCCAATGGCACTTAACTTATTGATAGTATTTGCATTTTCAACACAGCTACGCGAACTAAGAGGTTCTAACGCAAGTTTATGATGTGTGGGAACAATTCCCGATTTAGTTTGTCGTATAATTGGTACAATATTTTCCGTGCGAGCTGTCATTTTATTTTGAACAGATATAGTAGAACGGAGGATACTAGCAGTTTCTCGTTCCCACTCAATTGGATCTATATAACATCGCTTGTTGCCAACGGATCTATCAATTTTGGGTTTTTCTAATCTACTTGCTGATTCTGTTCGATATTTACTGGTATAGTTTAGAGCTGGTGTGTCCTCTGGGCGGCAGCAGGAATGAGGTACAATTCTACGCTTAGATTCGGCGTTTTTTCTTCGATGTGGCCTAGAAGAGAGCGCGGAGGTTTTACGTTTTTTACAATTTTTTAAAGTTTTACTAGATTTTACAGCTGCTACTGCTTGGCGTACCGTAAGTGACTCTTTAGGGCCTAGCACTAAACCGTCTTTACTCATTGGTAAAGAGTCATACGGATTTAACCATGACAGAAACTCAGTTATTATAGGACCATTATATTCTGGAGGCTGCTCTGTATCTGGTATAGTATCACCAGATTGTACTCGCGGTGCTATTGGCGTGAAATGGCGTTCGTGTTTTCGTTCCTTAGTTTTTTTGATAAGGCGTTTTCCATTGATGCATAAAGATAATCCGAGGTAAGCTGGAGCCTTTGGTATGACTTGACGATAAGCCAACTCGAAGGTTCCAGTATCAGCATCAGGATTATAGCGTCTATCAAGTACAACTGTAAATAAAGATAATTTATATAGAATCTCTATATATCTTGTTCAATATAAAAATATATAAAAAAATATTCAAGAGTAGAAAGTATTGAAGAGTTAAAAAAATTATAACTACATCGTTATTACTACCTTTAATGACGTCTTCAAGGCACTGTGGACACAGTCTAGCAGTGACAGATGTAGTCGGTGCTAAGTCAGGACTAGAGTTAATTTCAATGAGCCAAGGTGTAAAATCGTCAGTTAGCATAAAATCTGCACCGTATAATTCAAAACTATTCTGCCTTTTGTCCATTGTTTCCTGACAAGCTAACATGGCCCCAATAAGACATTGTTTCATGCCCGGATAAATTTTTGTATCCCATAATTCATATTTTCCTATCTGTCTTCAAATGTTGAATAAATTATTATAAAGGTACATCGTTTTAAAAATCAATCATTTATACAAATTACAAATATTCAATAACTTTAGTAAACTATTCATAAATAAATAAACAGTAAATTTATTTCTCAACATGTGGTCGTAACTAAAATTTTATCTTATTTTAAATTAAATATTACGTACATATTACGTTATAGTAAACGACTATAGGTATCTATATGATATGTTTTTTATATATGATATATTTTAAGTCATTCTTGTATAGCGCTTTAAAACGTACCCAATGCATCTATACATTTACCTTAGGTAAGCTTTAAACGTATGACAATCCCACATATTTTCGTCTGGTAAGGCTTTATCACGATCGCCATTATTTTTGTACTTGGTTTGTACAGCATTATTCGTGAGATGTACTGATTCGTGATAGTTGGATAAACTAAATATTTGCGAACTAAATCGCAAGTAACTGTCCCTGTAATAAAAAGTAATTCACATTAAGGTTTAAATATCGTTTCTACTAATTACCTAATGATTTTTGTAAATGCCATACTTATATAACCAGATCGTTAATGGTTGGCAATTTGTAATTAAAAACCATTGCCGAATATCAAATTTGGTGTTATAAATTATTAAGGGATTTTCTGAAACAAAAAATATTAAATTATATTTGCGTAGGTATATGATATACACCTACTAAATATAACTAAATATAAAAATTGCTATGGTACCAATATATTTTTGCACCACATATCGAGTTTTCTGTGCTGGAATATTTATTAGGCCAACAATATCCTTAATGTTGTTCATTAATTGGATGCCTTTTCCTCGACACTTATTTCCTGGTTTCACGATCCATATATTAAAAACACCATCAATGTCTATTTGCGGCCAAAATTTCGTCATTGTTGCTAAAACTTTTGCAGCTTTACGTTCCAATTGGCTATAAAAATATTTATATAGGTATTATTGGTCGTAAGATCAGAAACGTTAGGCTAGTATTATAATAAATTGAAAAAAATACACAACGCTTTAAATATAAGTATTGGCAAAAACATATAATTATAATATACTCATTAATCATTAAACGTACATACTGTAAAATGTGTACAGGTCATATAATTATACAATATGAGTGATCCATTAACGATGTTACAATTTACCTTATATTTATATTTTTATCTTCTAAAAATTTTGTGTTTTCGTGTACCAATAAATAATGATGAGTTAAAAATAGATCCCATTCATGTTCCCAAATATGTTGTGCTTGATCTTCTGTATCATCAATATCTTTATGGGTAAAAAATGAGATATACTCATTTAATCGGCTTATCGCGAATTCAATGGCACTGAATGGTACTTTCCCATTATTAGTCACTAGATTTTGTTCATTATTTTCTTGTAGTGTAATAGAGAGCCATTTTAGGATACTTGTACAAGCTGTTATTCTAAAATCATCAATAAATTCTTCTAAGCTGTCGGAATTGTGGATATTATAGGATCGTGGAAATTTTGTTATCGCAACACCTGGCTCAGTATACCAATGCATTTGAGTTAAAGAGGATGTTAAACCTTCTTTGGTAGTAAAAATAGATCTACTGAATCTGAAAAAGGTTACTGTTATATTATTAGGTCAATTATACGCTATAACTTAAACATGACACATATATTTACCCATTGTAATATTATAACTGTAATAATTAAATTATTCCCTATATTTTTACCTGCTTATCATAACTTCCTTATTACTCAGCAACCAATCGTATTTATCTCGTTTCGTTGTCCATAAGAAGTCTACAGAATGATGTTCCATAAATTTAAATAGGATCATCCTTTCCACCTTCGACAATTCTTTTCCAGACACTTTTCTTGGATCAACGTTTGCAGGTGGATGACGAACCTTAAATTAAATAAGTTTTTGTAGCACATTTGTCGCCAATAATCTGGCAATTTTTCTTGTTTGTATCGAAAGACAAGTGATCAGAGAATGTTTACCATTACAAACTTTTGTTATAGTATGTATTACTACTGCTACTATCCTATAATTGTGAGGCTGTGGCGCAGCATTTAAAAAGAGAGTTGTGAGTTTGATTCCCATTCGCGAGAAAAGTTGGGATCGGAGTGTATTAACACTAATTTCCCTCTGCCTACTCTGTTACATGCGGGATAAAGCGTGAAACTGAAGGTATAATTTTAGATAAAATTGTTTTTCGCAATGCTTACTAATTTATAATTTATTAATTCGTTATTATCTACGACTGATTATAATTTACCCAATATCTCTTAACTGACTACAAAATATTTTTTCTTCACACAATCGTTATATGTATTACCTTGTGTGACTCGTACTTTTCCACCCAACCTCTTTCAAGGAGCGCTCGACGAACAGCCGGGAATCCCCCTCCTTTTATCATAAACACTTTTCGATCTTTCATCGCCGTTTCCGCTAATTTCTTCAATTCATTCCATCTTTCATTACTTACCCAGCTTTTATACTGTTTGAGCTGCTCCAATGATGTTGAAGTTTCAACTTGAATTTATTTATTTTTAATTTACTTTAATATTGCTTATAACAGTGATATTTGTAAAACATAATGTTTACTATCTTTAAATAAAAATGTCTATTCCTTGAACAACTAGTTTTCTTTTAATGTTTTTGCTATATATTAAATTAAATTAAATCAGCTTCACGCTGTATCCCGCACACTGCCGGGTAAACAGAGGGAACCTAGTGTTAAGACACTCCGTTCCCCACTTTCT